>CAUYRH010085707.1:0-50485 GCA_963574655.1 Perodicticus potto
AAATGAGAAAATATCATGAATGTTACATTAATCAGGTGGATAAAAATATCTCCGATTGTATGGGAAGCCCGCACACTGTACTCCAAGCTTGAATCATTGTACACAGTTATGACTCAATAAAAAATAATAAAAAAAAAAAAAGTGAACCCTCAACTTTCTGATTCCCAAATATTAAAATAATGGGAAAAAAAATGTTGGTAAAATAAATACAGGAAAACTTAAAAAATAAATAAATAAATAAATAAATATTTCTTTCTGAGAAAACGGATATGTCAGCCTCTTTCTTCAGCTTTGCAGCTTTCTTGGCTTTTGGAGTAGGTTTCATAGGCCTGGTCAGTATGGAATGCCATTCAAATGGAAATCCAAGGAGAGAAGAGGTAGCTATACTTTTGTCAAAGACTCAAAGTTAAAAAGTATAATAATAAAGAAAGTTATTACATAATGATAAAGAGATCATGGGTTCAATAAATAAGAAGGGTAAAACAATCATAAATATATATGCACCTGACTTTGGAGCATCTTAAATACATAAGGCAAATGTTAAATGATCTGAAGAGAAATAGCAATACAGTTACAAAAGAATACTTCAATACCCCATTTTTAACAATGGATAGGTCATCCTGACTGAAAATCCATTAAGGATATACTGAATGGAAGCTATACTTTAGACCAAATGGAAGGAACTAACAGACATATACGGAACATTTCCATCCAATAGCAGTAGAATACATATTCTCAAGCACAAGTAAAACATTCTTCAGAAGGGATAACGTGTAATGCCACAAAGCAAGTTGTAATGAGTTTAAGAAGATTGAAATCATACCAAGTATCTTTTCTGGCCATAATGATATGAAACTGGAAATCAATAATAAGAGAAAATCTGAAAAAAAATCACAAATATGTAGAAATTAAATATACTCATAAATATATAATGGGTCAAAGAATAAATCAATGGGGAAATAAAAAAAATGTCTTGAGATAAATTAAAATCTAAATGCAAGGTACCAAACTTAGAGAATTCAGCAAAAGCAGTTCTAAGGAAAGTTTTAGCAATGAATGCCTACATGAAAGCAAAGACCCCAAATAAACTACCTAACATTACCCTTCAAAGAACTAGGAAAACAATAACAAATTAAATTCACAGTTAACAAAAGGAAGACAATACCAAAGATCAGAGCAGAAATAATTGAAATAGAAACTAGCAAAACAATTAATAAAAGTGAGAATTGGTTTTTTGAAAAGGTAAGCAAAATTAAAAATCTTCAGCTACACTAATAGTAAAAAAGAGAGAACTCAAGTAAAATTAGAATAAAAGAGGAAACATTACAACTGATACAACAGAAACACAATTATAAAAGCTACTATAAAAATTATAAACCAAAAAACGAATACCCTAGAAAAATGGATAAACTCTTAAAACCCTGCAACCTACCAAAACCAAATCATAAAGAAACAGAATCTATGTAAACCAATAATGAGCAAAGGGATTAAGTCAGTAAACATACATTTTTCAATAAAGAAAAGCCCAGAACCTAATGGGGTCACCAGTCTTTCACACATTTAAATTAAAAGTGATGCCAATCACTCACAAGTACTCTGAAATATTGAAGATGAGATAATACTTCCAAACTCATTTTATGGGGCCAACGCTACCCTGATACAAAAGCCAAACGAGAGTACTACAAGAAAAGAAAATTATGGCCGCTATCCTTTACTAACATAGCTGCAAAAAATTTCAACCAAATTCTAGCAAATTGAATTCAACAACATTTTAAAATGATTATTTGTCATGATCCTGGGATACAAGGATGGTATAATAAGTACATATCAATAAATGTGATACACCACATTAGCAGAATGAAAGACCAAAATCATATTACCATTTCAAAAGATTCAGAGAGAAGCGTTTGGTAAAATTTAACATCCTTTCATCATAAAAACTCTAAACAGAAAAGATATAGAAGAAATACATCTCAACATAAGAAAGGTTATATATGACAAGCCCTCATCTAGCATCATATTCAATGGAGAAAGTAAATCTTTCCCTCAAAGATCAGGAACTAGACAAAGATGCCTATTGTAGCCACTTCTATTCAGCTTAGTGCTAGAAATCCTAGTAAGAGCAATTAGGCAAGAAAAAAGGCAGACACATAATGAGGGAAGAAGTAAAATCATCTCTTTTTGGACATGATATGGTCTTATACATAGAAAACTCTAAAGACTCCACCAGAAAAAAAAAAAATGTTGGAACTAATAAATTCTGTAAAGTTGTAGGAAATCATCTCTCTTTTTGCATGATATAGTCTTATATATAGAAAATTCTAGACTCCACCAGAAAAAAAAAAAAAAACTATTGGAGCTAATAAATTCTGTGAAGTTGGAAGATAAAAAAAATCAATGTATAAAATGATTATATTTCTCTACACAAATAATGAAATACTGAAAAAGATGCTAACAATCCCATTTACCATAAAATCAGTGAAAGTAAAATACATAGAAATAAATTTAATCAAAGAAGTGAAAGATCACTTCAATTGAAGCTATAAAACTTTGGAGAAAGAAATTTTAAAAGACATAAATAAGTGAAAATATATCCCATGTTCATGGTTTGGAAGAATTAATATTATCAAAATGTCCATACCAATGGTGTTTTTCCTTGTTTGTTTATTTATTTTTTGTTTTTTAACAGAAAAAAATGTTTTAAAATTTATTTGGAACCTAAAAAGATGCCAAATAGCTGAAGCAATCTTGAACAAGAAGAATGAATCTGGGGGTATCAAAATTCCTGATTTTAAATTGTGCTACAAAGTTACTGTAATCAACACAGTATGATATTGAGATAAAAAACAGAAACATAGATGAATGGAACAGGAATAAACCCACATATAGTCAAATCATGTTAAACAAATGTGCCAAAAATACATAATGACAAAATTGTCTTTAATAAATGATGTTCAGAAAATGTAGATATTCACATTTCCCACCACCCCCAAATGAAATTGGATCTACATGCCAAGTGAAAATCAACTCAATTAAATGAGAAACTAAAATTTCAGGTCTGAATCCAAAAGAAAATATAAGAGAATAGCTCCATGACATTGAACTTAGCTGTGATCTTTTGGCTATGATGCTAAAAGTAAAGGCAACAAAAGCAAAACGCAACAAGTAAGATTTCATTTAACTAAAAATTTTTGACACAGCAAAGGAAACAATTAACACAATGAAAAAGGAACCAATGAAATGTGCAAAGATGTTTGCAAACTTATAAAGATTTAATATTTCCTATACAGAGTTAATATCAAAAATATTTAAGGAGTCATATAACTCTATAGCACAAAACAAATACCCTGTTTTAAAAATGGACAAAGGGCTTGGCAGCCGTAGTTCGGTTGTTGGGGCGCCGGTCACATACACTGAGGCTGGCAGATTCAAACCCAGCCTGGACCTGCTAAACAACAATGACAACAATGACAACAATGACAAAAAATAGCTGGGCGTTGTGGCCAGTGCCTGTAGTTACAGCTACTTGGGAGGCTGAGGCAAGAGAATCGCTTAAGCCCAAGAGTTTGAGGTTGCTGTGAGCTGTGACGCCATAGTACTCTACTGAGAGTGACATACTGAGACTCTGTCTCAAAAAATAAAAAAATAAAAATGGACAAAGGACCTGAGTGGAATTTTTTCCAAAGAAACATTTCCTCATACATATGACCAACAGGTTTGAAAATGTGCTCAACATCATTGATTATCAGGAAAATTGTATATCAACACGAGATATCATCTTAAACCTGTTAAAATGGTTATTAATGAAAAGTCAAAAGGTAACAGGTATTGATTGTCAAGGATATGGACAAAACAGAACTCTAGTATGTACTGTTGCGAGTAATATAAATTGTTACAGATATTATGGAAAACAATATGGAGGATCCTCAGAAAATTAGAGTAGAATCCCCATGTGATCCAGCATTCTCATATCTGGGAATTAATGCAGAGGAAATACAATTAGTATTTTGAAGAGATATCTGCACTCTCATGTTCTTCACACCATTATTCACAAATGACAAGGTAAGGAAGCAGCCTAAGTGTTTGTCAATGGATACATGGACAAAACGTGATGTACACACAGGAATTCAGCTAGATGAAGATGGAGATCATGCTGCTAAGTGAAATAAGCTAAACCCAGAAAGACAAATACTACATGATTTCACTTACAACGAAATCTAAAAATTTTGAACTCATACCGAGAGTAAAAGGTGATTACTGGGTGCAGAGGTTTGAGAGATCCAAGAAGTTAATCAAATGACACAAACTTTCCATTGTAAGATGACTAAGTCCTAGACACCTAACGTACAGCATTAAACATGTATCACATGCTGACATTTGCTAAGGGGATAGATCTTAAGTATTTTTACAATTAAAAAAAAATGGTAACACTGTGAGCTGATGGATATGTTAATGAGATTAATAGTGGTAATCACTTTACTATATATGCAAATAGTTAACTATTTTAAATTGCACACTAACACCCTGCATATAAACACCACATTGTACATCTTAAATAGAAGAAATTTTTAGCCATCAATAAGAACCAAATAAAGCTATAGAAAATCCCACCAAATACCAGTTTAGCATGGTATTTCAGGAGCCTTCTGAATATTCTTCACTCTAGATTGTACATTCTTTCTCCTACACCAAGCTCCTCTGTTTATGTTTAAACTAAGTGAAAGATCTATCATTTCTACAGTGGCTAAACATGTCTTTCATACCATGATTCCTGCCAGTTGTCCACTTGCAGCTACTAAAGGAACAGATTTTAAGGGGCATGGGCAATTTTTAGTTGTAGGCATAAACACACTAATTCCCTAGGCTCCCTGAATATAGCAAAGTGATGTCAGGTCTTGGTAAAATATGAGGGATGCCATTGTTAGGATTTTATGCGCTCTTTATGAGGTTTTCTTTTTGTTTATTTTGTTTAACTATAAAAGGGTCTCTCTTTCTTCACTATCAAATTTATAGCACTTAGAATACTACTTAACATGTAATAGGGTTCAATGGATATTGTTTGAATAAATGAAATCTGTCTTTTAGGATGTGGACCTAGGCAAGTTACTACCACGGAAAGTCATTTCTGTATATTAAGGAAAGAATAAGACTGAGAAACTCAAATATATTGTGAATCAACAAGTTTATAAATGATCCTGGGGAATGAATAGAAAAGTACTGTTTTCTTGGGGTTTTCTTTGTTGATGTCTAGGCAGATAGCAGGCGGAGTGAAAAGAGGGGTGTCCTTGAGGAGTAATGATAATTCTGGTTTTACTTGAAAAAAGAGAAAATATTTAGTCTGCAGGCCTCCAGCAACAAAGGACTCCTAAAAAAGAAAGAACATATGGGAATGTGAATATCAACATTAGGAAAAGACAAAAACATTCCAGGAGATGGTTCTGAATTAAGGCGTTCACAAAGATGCACAAGGAATAAAAATCGAAGATCTGGAGAGGAACACAGGCAGAGTTCTAAAAAGAAGAGTTTCCCTAAGTTTCTATTAATATACAAAAATTGTTCTAGTCACTACAGGAACTCAGCAACATGAAACACAAAGCAGTATTAAATTTCTTGGTTTTCAAACCTTTCAGGCAAGACCAGCCCCTCATTTGATAAAAAGTACAGCCTTTGAAATAAAATTCTGGCTCCACTGATTATATAACCTCTCGGGAACTTGGTTGTTCCATCTCTCAAACACAGACACAATACTGAGATTTGTTGAGGTGGTAAAGTATAGTAAGTATTTAGTGTAGTGGCTTAGCATGTAATCTTCCCTTTCCTTCCCACCTTTCTCATTTCCTTTCCTCTTTCCTGTCTTCCTCTCTCCCTCCTCAAGGAAAGAAAAGCCACTCTGTACTTAATGGAACCATACGTGAGCAGTAGGGAAAATTTGATTCCATCATATTTGTTAAGTGTCAGTAGCCCTGATACTTCCTTGGCTCTCCCTTGGCAGGGAAGCAAAAGCAAAATGTGATGTGGTCCCTTTACAACATTTGGGGAGAGTCAAGACAATGCACACAATGCAAAGAGCCATAGGTAAGTGATAAGTTGCTAAATTAAATTCAGGTAAGTATCGTACAGTACTACGAATAATGTCTGTGGCCTAGTGAGGAGGAATAAAAATCAGTCCCACTTACCAGTTGCTTTGCTGACCTTTCGGGGAAAATTCCTGCTTCTGCTGAACAATGAAGGAACAATGTGGTCCATACTTAGAAATAAAATAAGATAAATTATTATGGTAAGCAAATACTGGAACTGAAATAGGATATATTGATTTCCAAAGAGGTTTGTTTTTGGTCAATTCTGTCCATCTTTAAGAATGTAAATTTACTTAATCAATTTCTTAAATCTTATACAATTTGAGATCAGGACACTTACAAGATTATCACAAAATTAAAACATCCTGTTTGAAAGAAAATTGATGTGCTTCTCTTATTCTACTACTATTTTCAGTATTTAATTTATGATGCCAGTGATACAGAAATTTTTTTCCATACTTACCGAGGTGTTCTATAATTTAACCCAGTTCCGATAACTACCCACACGTTAAGGTTTCGATCCCACAGGTTAAGGGTTTGGTACCACAAGACTTCTGCCATTTCTGATACCAATCACAAGCCCAGATTGTCACCTGTCCCTTTTGACCAAAAATTGAAGGTTCTTGTGACGCCCTCATTGTGTTTGATAATTTACTAGAGCAACTCAGGTAAGCTGGGAAAACGGTTTGCTTAATAGACTATCAGTTTATTATGAAAGGATTACAACTCAGAAATAGAAAAACGTGAGACATGCATGAGGAAGGTGTAGCGTTTCCGTGCTCTCCCCGGGTGGACCAGCCACTCACCCCCTCCACTTACTCACTGATTTGGAAGCTCTCCAAACCCTTTGGGTTAGAGTTTTTGTTTTTGTTTTTATTCGGCTTCATTACTAGGCATAACTGATTAAATTTTTAGCCATTAGTGACTCACTCAACCTCAAGTCCCTTTCTCCTCCCTGGAGGTCAGGGGTGAAGGAGGAGTGGGAAGGAGGGAACAGAAGTTCTAGCCCTTGAATCACATGCTTGGCTCCCCTTGCAACGAAGTCCCCTTTGTGGGCCAGGAAAAGTGGGAAGCAGAGACCAAGAATACATTTCTTATTATGTCATACCAGGAGAGAAGGGAGAAAATAAAATATAATCGTAGAGAGATGAACTACTTTAACCTTTATTTCCTTGTCCTTCCTTAAAAATCCACACTATTGGTCAAACCATGTAAGCTTAAAATTAAACTTCCATTCCTAGGGACATTTCTGCCATGCTAACAAATGTAATTGAAATGTAAAATATGACTTTTGTGCTTCATTAATTTCCCATCTTTGCCATAAAAGGGCTTGAATATTTCATTAGACCTACCAGCCCAAGCATAGCGTATCATCTTCTTCTCAGGGAAAATTGCAGCTGCCACAGAGTTCATGTCTGGGCGGTTTTTAAAGTAGATGAAAGTACTTACCAGGTTTGGAAAATCTTGAGAGAGTTTAAAATCTCAAAATATGCAGAGCCCCAGCACACTGAGATCCTTTTACTGGGAAGAATTACAGTGTACATCTGAACAGCCTTTCTATCAACTTAAGTTAGTTTGGGAAATTTTCGGGGTTTTTTACCCCAAATAACTGAAAGCATGGAAAGCAATAGTGGTAAGAAAAAAATGTGCACAGTTTCCACTCATATCTTTTATTTCATGCTTTCTGCTTTAAGATTCCAGTGTGCATAAAGTTATTTTGAAGCCTAAGGCATGCGCACTGTGTCAGCTCTCCATGTGGCGTTGAAACAGGATCCTATGTATTCCATAAAACCACAGATACTAGATTTACACAGAAGACGAAAACAAAGATCACCACTCAAAAGGTCAAGTGACCCACAAAAACAGATGTTCTAGCTTAGGGTCCGTCATTCAAGTTGCTGGTAACAACACTATTTTATCATTTGGAGCCAAATGCAACTCATGGCAACATCGACACTGTTAATATTCTGGGGTAGATGAACCGGCAGCAGGCAGCATCTGGTTAGCTTTGACAGGAGCTGGCCGCTAGACTTCTCACTAAGTGGGTATGACTTGGCTTGCCACGGGGCTGGCAGGCCTTTTTAAAGCTGAGTTACCCTTGTAACAAATGCCAGATGCCAGGCTCAATTTATAAACGCGCCACATCTCAAATAAATCTGGTCGAACTAGAAAACATTAATGTGCCACATTGGAAACTCTGTGTTCTACTCATTTTGCTTTCCAAAGTTTAACACACGCAGCTTAAGCAAGGAACTCCTGAGGTCCTGGGTTGAGTATCATAAAGGGAGAACTGGGGTAGAGATGTAGAGTGTGACATGATAGGAAGGGACCTGGCTCACACCAGTCAAATTGCTGGAGTACAAAGAGGGAGCCCTCTTGTTTCATTGCTAAAAAAATGTTTTAAAAAAGACTTTGGGGTCCTTAAGGATCATTTTGATCAAATAAAGAGGGTTTATCGTCTGTTTATTTTAATGCCAAGAAGAAGTGGAGTGGAATCTGAGACATAAATTGTAGACTTTGCTTTTTTACAAATGATGGAAGCCCTCTACCTTTCTAGATCTCATCGTTACTACGAGCAAAATTAGCACAATAATTCCTTCTACCCTAACTATAGCTCAAAAATTTTAAAGATTAAACTAATGAGATAGAACTATGAAAGTTTTATTACTCTGGATGTTCTCTGGAAAGTTTTAGGAATATAATTGTATTCTCTAAGAGGATCTACTTCTTTCTACCGCTACATATTGTTTTGAAATATTTAAATTGTTGTCCTTTGATTTTAAATTGTTACCAGGATGAGATAATGTTTGAGTTCATCATTGAATTTGAGTACATGAATTCTTTCTTATTTTTCATATATGAAAATAATTTAATAGACATTTAAAGTGGAATTTGATTGCATAGGAAAAGAGATTAGATATTTGTCAATAAAATCCTTCCTTATAAAAGGATTATTTTATGAATGTTATGATATTTGAAGACAGCTGTTAAAACAGGGTTAAATTCTGGTTTTGCCTATAGTGGTTGGGTGACCTTGAGAAAGTCCTTCAGTACTCTATGACTCAGTCGTTATTTCCATAAAATGAAGAAAAGTTTTGAAATTAAGAAGACATGATACATATAAAATACTTAGTGTAATTCCTGGCTTATAGAAAGCAACCTATAAATTTTAGAAGTTAATGTTTACTATAATTTAGAGATCTGATAAGCAACTGAGGCATAGGGAGTTTAAATTTAATTTAAGCCACAAATAGTAGAGCCAGGATTTGAACCCCAGTGGTCTGGTTTTGAACCCCAGTGGTCTGCCTTCTTTTAATTCTTTTGCCCCACTACTGAGTACTGTTATAATCATATTTTATAATGTGTGCTTAAAAGTACATTCAACAGGAACCTAGTATATTAAATTCTGGCCAGAAGAAATATGGCGGAACTTCTATTTTGAGAATGATTACGGTACAATCTTTCCAAGTATTTAGATGTTAAATAAAATATAAAATTAGGATAATGGCCTTGGTACAAACAATAAAAAGATTTGAGAAGTGTTTAAATTTAAGGTTTACCCATTCTGTTTGTCCGTTCTGCTTAATACTTAGGTTTCTAAAGACTAGTAGCACATAGGCCTCATGTGGAACAGTTTACAGTGCTTAGGGACAAAGCATGAGAATCATGACTTCTCAGTGTCCCTCATATTCTGATGGCACAGTCACACGATTTCCAAGAAGAGTCACTGGAGTCAACACTGTCATGCGGGTGAGGGATAAGGTATGGAGTGGGAGACAACTGTCCAGAAAGATTCTCAGATTAGGGGAGCTTAAACAGAGTCTTGGTGGTAGAAAAGGGTGGGAAACGTTTCCAGGAAAGACCTGGAAAAACCTGGCAAATTCAGAGCTGTAAGTGTCAGAAACCCTGATGTGAAGCATTGATTTAGGGATGTGGTAAGAGAATGGTTGCCCAGGGGAAAAAAATACACAAAGGGGTGTGGATTCTGGTTTAAAGGAAGACCTTTGGCAAGATAACTCTGATAGTGAATGAATAAGGGTCAAGGGGGGTGGCCAGAGTGAAAAACAAATCAATAAGAATGTTGTTGCTGTAATCTAGGTAAAAAATGATGATGGCATGAGTTTAGGTGGCAGATGGGATGAAAACAAAGGACAGAGCAGGGAGAGGTCACACCTGGCACACAGTAAAGATGACTGCCACATTTCTGGAGTGGGCAGCTCAGGGCACAAAGTAATCCAACTGGTTCTTTAGGACCGTTCAAGGATTTTTTTTTTTTGTCATCTTATTTCTTTTATCACCTTCATAATTGGCTTAGTGTCTAAAACTTCAGAAAGGTATAAAGGCAGTTTCCAAGAAAACTGCATCATTAAGCATCAGGTTCACAAATCTGAGTAAGTGACACCTCGCCTCGTCCATCCACTCTCAGACACCAGCGGGGCAATCAATGGCTCTCGTTGATGATTTTCCTTCTGCCTTAAAATTAAAGTCTATCCTTCTTTTTATATAAAGAACTCCAAAGTAAAATGTGATGCCTGGGTAAAAACTTATTTTTTTAAAATACTAAGCAGTGAATTTAAAAGATAGAGGTTAAAAAATCTTCAGATTGGCATAAGGTAATACCTGACCTTAACTTGGTTACTTCTCTACACTCACTTTCCTTGTTTATAAAATGAATACATGTTGGTCTAGAATTTTGTCTTTAATTATTGAGGTACATAGAATTCTTTGATAATATGCCTCATTTCCCAGAGAAATGATCAGACTTGTGTATAAACAAATACCACCTGGCTTTAGAAGGGATTCTGGACTCTTCTTGAAACAAAAACACAGAAAGAGTAGAAGAAACTGTGACCATCATGTTCCTTGATTTAGTAAGCTGAATTAATGCAAAGCAAATCAGATTGATGTAAGTCTCCATGACATGGACAGCTGTTTAATGTGCTTCTTGCTTTATAGTAAAATCTGTCCTCACATGTATAAAGCAAAACTTACACAAACCAAATCAAATCAAACTACTAAACCAAAACAATTTCTTCTCACCCGTGGCAATGGAAGATTCCTTTCTTCACTTTCATACTGATATTGTCTTTTCAATAGTATTTTAATAAAAGTATCCAGAAATACATGTGGCAGTTTATACTGGGGAAGGTATGCATTTGGGCTGGGCCAGATGTATGTTTGATCTATGAAAAAAGATATTAAAAAGTGCTTTTGCCCTTTACTTTCAGACTTGACTAATCTGTCTTTTATGAATTTTTTTCTTTAGTTACAGATAATAATTGTAGCTGTCAGGTTGAAAAGACTCTCAGCTTTTTATAATGCCAGAGCATTTTCAATTTTCAATTGGTTTTTATAAAGGAAAGATAGAAAAATTAAAAAGTAAGCTTAGATGCAGACTTGTGTTTTTATTATTGCTTAAGAAAATAACAATGTGCATTTATTTTTCTCTCCAAATCAGTTAGCTATGAATCATTTTTCCAGCTTGGGAATTTTCAAAATTGAACCACTTCTAAACAACCCCTATCAAGTTCTTATTTGGTTATTTCTTTGGTAGACGAAAGTTATAATCCTCCCTATAAATCTAAAGTTAGTTGCAACTTTGATGTGATATTTGACTCTTGAATAAATGTCATAAACAAATACAGTGACCAAATTATGTATGAATTTCCAAAGTTATATTTAGTACAAGGTTTCTACCAACTGTTTTAGTAAGTTTCAAATTGTGGCTTTATTTCAAGTGGAAAATGCACTTGGTTCCTTAGAATTCCCAGGATTTAAAACGGTCAGTGAATCAACAAAACTAACAAAGCATGAAAAATCACAATGTTTATGAGGAATAAACAATTTGTGTATGAAAGATTATGAAAATCAACAAAAAAACCTATTTCCATTTTATAATTATCCTAATTTCAGGTGTAAAAATAAGCCATATGCCACATTGTTTTGTTCTGAACATATATATGTTTAGTATTGCAGAATAGCAAAGGTAAAATTTGCCAAGCATCTAAATACAGCCAATATTAGCAAGTATGAACTTTGTAGTTAAGAGGTATGGAGTCAGATAGAGATGGAGTCAATTTGGTTTTTTTAAGGTGAACATTAAAAGTTTATTGAGCAAGAGAAAGATGGGTTTACAAAGTAAGAGCAAGATACAGACTTCCAGAGCAAGATACGTTTTCCATAGACAGTGAACAGGCCTCCACTGCCAGGCAAAGAGGCCTGGAGTCAATCCTTGGCTTCATTCTTTACTGAACAAATTTCTGAGAGAGGAAAAATTACCTAATCTGAATCTCAGTCTTATGAACTGTAAAACAGAGATAATAATCCCCTTCTTTATAAAATCATTTTAAGAATAAAATAATGTGTATCACCCTATTTTAATGGCTCTTTAAAACTTGACTATTGTAGGTATGGTCTCTGCTTCTCTCCTGTTCTCCACTAGAAAGTAAACTCCATGTACAGGGACTTTATCTTGGTCCATTGCCTTTCTTAGAAAAGCATTTGGCATATTGTGAGTATTTTATAAATATTGAAGCAAAGGGTGAATATTGAGTAGCATACCATAGAATTTTGTATTATCTTCTGAGCAATGAGAGCCACCAAAATTTTTAAGTGTGTGAGTGGGTGAGAGCAGTAAAATAAGAGAGTAAAGAATGGAAGTCTGACAGCAGCATATTAAACAGACAGCTGGGAGAGGGTGGGCATTGGCACTCAAGGGAAGAATAATTGCTTAGATCTGATTTCATACAACTGTAGTGTAATGAAAGTGCATTTCAACAGTCTTCACTCTTGAGTAAGTAGGTCCGCGTGAGAAGCCATGCCTTTCTCATCCTGACACTTTGTAATGATCTCAGCATTACCAAAATCCCCCTCGAAAAGGTACACACTCTGACTGTTCTTATTAAATTGAAGACTAAAATGGTTGCATAGGAAGAGCATGACATCCACTGCATAGAAGCCAACACAATTCATCAGTGTCCCCACTTTTGAGGAATGGGAGAAAAGCTGAAATAGTATTTAGTGAGGCATCTTGAGGTCTCACTTTCAAAACTAGTGCATCCAGGCTGTTCCAGTGTGTCTCTTATTTGATATGAGTCTGTGTAATTGAAGACCAAGAGCCATCGTGTAGTCCACTCGTGCTCTTTGCCAAGAATGATGTGCCCTTGAGATTTCAGGAGCTCTTAATTTTACCGAGTTATGCCAAGTTCAGGATGAGATAAATAATAAGCCATGCTGAGTAATGGGCCTATTTCCTGAGTTTGCAGGGAAAGGGAATATATATAGTACTTCTTGGTGACACAGCTAAAGGTTTTCAGCTGGGTCAGCTGACTTGCCATGTCAGATAAACACTGATACGTAAGAGCAGATCTTTCTTGTTCCTCAACTTACCTGAATAGAAAACACTTCTTTTTTTCAGTAAACCACGTAGACCACACTCTTTTGGAAACTGCCTTCCTTTATTAAACCCATTGTATGACTAAGTCCATTTCTTCCTTTGAAAAGGCCACAAGTCACTATTTATTTCTTTTCTGTCACTGTATAATTTTCCGTATGGTTCTTGTTCCATTAACATAAATGAAGAGATGGTTTTCATTTCTGGGGTCACTCACTGAAACCACCACAACAATGATTGCCCCAACCAGTGGAATCTCCTATCCATTGACACTTGTTAAACTAATCATCGGCATCTCATATCCTCATATTTCTTCCTTCCTGGATTAGAGTTCATGAAACAGCCCAAATTGCCTCTCCTCACACCTTCACCCTCTTGTCTCTATAACTCTATTACATTTGTCAGAAAAAAAATCAATCTTTTTTTTTAAGTGTAATAGCGCGAGAGTATCTAGCTGAAGACAATCTTACTACCTTGCTGAGCAGCACTTCAAACATCTGGCCTCAAATATCAGCTGACCAGTCAATAACATCTAGAAAACCCACCAAATTTATATTTCCCTTCTCCCACCTACCTTAATTATTATTTTACAGTACTTCTCTATCTTGTTATCTCTTCTCTCTTCAGCTGATTATCTCAGTTTATATCTCAGTTATTATAACATGTTACATACAGCTGCTCATCTTCCACAAATCTATAACCTCATTGCATTCAAACTTCCCCTGCGTGAGGGATCTGGACCATTCACCTTCACTGACCTAATAACTTTGTTCCTGCTGTTGCCCCACTTCAATCTTGCCCCCAGGCCCCTCTACATTCAGTTCTTCCTTCTCTACAGACTCAGTTCCAAAATGAACACCCCTCATAATCTGCTCGCCCTTGTTCTCATGATGCCTGCAGCGAAAGCCAGTATCTATGCAATCTTCAACAGAACACTTCTTGGAAGTGTTGTCTTCAGAAACTTATAATTTGCGCTTTCTATTCCTCCTTTTAAGACTTCAATTTGGAGGCAAGGTGACTGAGTCAAACATGCTGATTTTAAATTTTAATTAACTTTGCAAGTCTGCTTTCTATGAAGATCACACAAATGTATATTATCAGCAAAAGTATGATTTCTATCATATCCTTGATAAATAAAAAGGCTTAATGAAAACCTATTTTCTCACTGTGTAGCAAAAGCCCTATGATCATGTCTTAGACTTCAAAAGATTTTTTAATAGGAATTAAATAAAAATTAGAAAAGATTTACATTAATTTATATAACTAATTTATGTATAGTATATAATATCAATAAATATAATTTGTACATAAATAAATATATATAATCCATGGTAATTATATATAACAATTAAAAATTAATTAATTATATAATTTATATAAATAAAAATATTAATATACTTCAAATTTTATTCTTTTATACTTGGAGAAAAGACAATAAACTAAGTACACAGGATTTGTCTTCATTTTCTACTATCTATTTCTGAAAATAATAGCACAAACACATAAAAGAGTGCCCACAGATGTTCAGACACTTACTTTCTTGGACAAAGATAACTAATTCAACCTCCATATAGTACTGTGAATGCTAATAAACATATAAGTATTTTTGACATTATAATTGTTCAAGAACCTAAAATATAAAAAAAATCAAAATTAGTTTACCGAATTTTTATTTTATTTTGATATGCTTCAATTTATAATTAACAATTGTATCTGTCAACACACTGCTTACATGGACCCATTGAGTATAATTAATGAATTTTATAATAACCCTGGAAGACATTAGCTCAATACCAAATGAATGTGGTTCGCTTGGCCACATGAAGAGCTGATAGTAGCCTCTGAGGAGCTTGCAATCCATTTTTTTCACATCTAATAACTATTTCCTTGTTTGGTTCAATAACTTGACATGACAGCTGGAAACAATCTTTGAAAACATGTAATAAATTTGGCTATTTACTTGTTTGCCCAAATAATTAAACATGACAACTGAAGACAACCTGCTAAAACAAATTAAGTTTCACAATTTCATCATTTTTTACAAGAAACAATTTCTTCGTGCATAGAAATCCAGTCTTAACAAAAGAGGAATAAATGATAATATTTACAATAGTAATATATAATATTTTTTAAAAATCTCTTTTTGAGACATATGACAAATTTTATTGCCAAAGGGTAGACTTTGTTAGAATGCCAAAGACTCTCAGAATGACATATATTCACCTTAGAAAAGTAAAGATGACTAGTGAGAAGATTCTCAGGCAGTTCCCCTGGCCACAGCACTGGGTCCTGAACCTATGGTGACTGAGACTCTGATGAGAGTTTTACATTTCCACCACACCTACAGTGCATCTTAGAAAGGTACAGGCGAAACATACTAAATGTAGAATATAAATGTCTGAACACAATAACTAATAAAATGCCATGAAAGCTGTGTTAACCAGTTCGATGAAAATATTTCAAATGGTATATAAAACCAGCACATTGTACACCATGATTGCATTAATGTACACAGCTATGATTTAATAAAAAAAAGAAAGTTTTACATTTCCAAAGACAAAAGATTCACAAATCACACTGAAAAAAATTTTAAAAGTGTGAAAAATTTAAGTGTTAATGAGGCACTTGAGGAACATGAGGACTCAAATTTGTTCACCCACTTTGGAAAATAGTTTTCCATTATTAGACAAAGTCAAAGGTGTGCATCATGTCTTGTTACTCATAAATCATGTCCCTGGGATTATACCTACCACTGTGTATTTGCACTGGGATTTGAGAAAAGGTATTACATTTTATAATTTTTTTAAGATAAAGTCTTGCTCTGTTGTCTGGGCTAGAGCACAGTGGTGTCATCATAGCTCCCTAACATCTCAAATTCCTGGACATAGCAGTTCTTTTGCCTCAGCCTCCCCAGAAACCAGGACCACGGATGCACACCAACATGCCTAGCTAATTTATTTTTTTGGCAGAGAAAGGGTGTTACTATTTTGTTTAGGCTTATCTCTAACGTCTATGCTCAAGCAGTCCTCCCACCTTGGCCTCCTAAAGTGCTGGGATTATAGGTGTGAGCCACCACACCCAGGCAGGAAAGAGATTCTATGGCAGTACAATTTAAATATCAAAATAAGTTGTAACAAAAGTCCATAAAGAGTTGAAGGAATAAAGAATAAAATTTTGATTCAATATAATCAAGGCTGACATAGCAATGTTACACAGCAATGGAAATGAATGTGACATAGCTGTGTGTAACATTAAAAATTACAGAACATAGAACAAAAGTGGTGATTATGTAAGATTAAGTGAAATATAATTCCATTGACAGGAATATTAAACATATTCAAGTTAAGGGTGGTGCTGGCCCCATATGCCAGAGGTGGTAGATTCAAACCCAGCCGCGGCCAAAAACTGCAAAAAAAAAAAAAAAAAAAATTCAAATTAAGAAGCGTCATGTTTGAGATATAAACATATGTGGTGAAAGTATGACTAAATAGGAAGGAGGTGAACACAAAATTTCTAACAGAGGGGAAAAGGAGAAACAGGAGAACCAAAAAATCAGGGTGGTGGATACTCAAGTCTGTATGGTATTTTTTACTTTATACTTTGCCTATAATTTCCAAATCTTACTAGGTGCCTATTTAGTATTTAACAAAAATAAATTTTCCAAAGCCCAATCGAACATTTGGGAATTAACCAATGGGGCAAAAAAATATTGTTTTCTCTGTACATCTTAGCTCAGTGCGCTGGCTGCTTTAGGTAAGACTCACTTGGAAAAAAGAGATAGGCTACATTCTTTAGAATTCTATTTTTAAACACTGATGTCTCCTGTAAATTATACCCAGCTGGCTGTGTGAAGCCTCGAACTGGGACATGACCTGTTAGGGACGGGGCGGATCTCCTGCCTTCTCCTCCAGTTCTGCTTCCTCCCTTTCTCCTGCATGTTTCCTCCTGTGTTGACTCTTGATTTCTCTCTTCCAGTAACTTCTGTGCACACCGCCTTCCTCGGCTTCCCTGTAGCTTTTTTTCACTGCACTAACGTGGGGCCCATCACTCCATGTTCCTTCTGCAGTGTGCCTCCTCCAGCTGGCCACGAACTCTGTTTTCAGAATAATTCACAGGAAACAGAATCTGGTGAGCAGCTGCATGTCCATCCTCTTAACTGACGCAGTTGCCTCCTAGTTATTTAATCAGCTGTGGCCAGAATGAAAGTGGATGGAGCAAGTCCGTCCATATGTTTACCCGACAGAGACTAGAGTGTGCAAAAAATTTCAGAGAAGAGAATGTGAGGCAGGGCAGCCACTTCGGAGTAAGTCTAATAGACGCACGTTTACGTTACATTGAATGTTATGCACGTTTCGCCATTGGGGCTTTGGGGAGCTTCCCATCTGAGCTGAATATTCTCAAGAGTAAATGACCATTTTCCTGGTGGATGTGGTGGTCTCCTTCCTTTTCTGCATTTCCATTCTATGGGATGATCTACGGCTGCTCCAGGAGCTTCAGCCGGAGATGAGAAGAATGGCCAATTGAATAGTTTGTCAAGGTGACAAGTCCCCAGATAGTGTTTTAGATTTCAAAAAAATGTCCAGCAGCAAATGCTTCTTGCCTAGTGTTTACCTCTGCCTTATCTTTCCTGTAACTTATCTCTATGTGCTGCAGGCAATAAAATGATGAGTTGAAATTGTATACATGCCTGAACAGAGAACCATTTCTAAATCTGGAAAAGCACCCCTGTTGTCGGTAGAGTAGCATACTGCTTCTTATGCTAAACATGTGTCTGGATAATCTCAGGTCACATTCTCCCTTCTGGACTCTACTATGTATATTTGTAGAACAGGAATCTACAAATTGTATTTACGAGCCTCTCCTGACTGCTAGATTCCTGTTAGTTTCTGCCCATAAGAGGCACCAGAGGAAAGTGATGGTGGGATATTGGGACTCCCAGCTTCTGAACTCAGGAATGGGGTGATTGCACTGGGAGTGGGGCATTTTTGGACTTTAGGAAGCTGGGTAGGCACCACACCTTTTAATAGGTTTCAGCTTTGATAGACATAACACATCTTCAGCAATCCAGGACTGACTGTCAGTGAGTCTCCAACAGCACAGAGGCAGGTGCAGGTGAATGGGCTTCAGACCAATGACTGTAACTATTTTGCATCACCCTCCTTTCTGTCTCCTTAGCTTCTTCCACCCATCTACTTCTGTTTGTTCTCCCTGCTCTTCCAAAATCTAGGGAGATAATTTCCTGGGTTGAAATCATTTTGTTTTAAACATTTGGTGTGCTTTTAGTTTTCCTCTCTAAACCCAGACTTACACATTGCTGTTCTCAAGTTTTGCTCCACTTAGGGTGAGGCTTCAGCATTCCTGCTTTGCCTGAAGCTGAGAGGGAAGGCCTGTGTCTGCATGAGAGAATACAAATTGAGAGGAAACTAGAAAAGTGAGGGTGCTTTGTGGATGTGGCCTTCCTAGTATCACTACACTCTAAGCACTGCGATTTCAAGGAAATCATAAACACTACAAATGCATATTTTAAAGAAAACAGCAGCTACAATTTTGAAATAAAATTTGCGCTAATTCTTATAGTATAAGGTCAGATTTTCAAACACTCAAATGGAATATTTTTCAAACAATGTTTATTTTTCAATTTTAAGAAATGTAGCTTTTTTTTGAGACAGAGTCTCACTATGGTGCACTCAGTAGAGTGCTGAGGCATCACAGCTCACAACAATTTTAAACTCTTAAGACTTAAGCGATTCTCTTACTTCAGCCTCCCAAATAGCTGGGATTAGAGGCACCTGTCACAATGCCCAGTTATTTTGTTGTTGTTGCAGTTGTTATTGTTGTTTTAGCAGACCCAGCTGTGTTCCAACGCACCAGGCTCGGTGTATGTAGCTGGCGCCCTACCCACTGATCTACAGGTGCTGCTGAAATGTAGCTTTTAATAGAATGATGGCTAAAGTGGTAAAAGGCTTAGAACTCATTCAAAATTAAACCTCTACTTTTGACAATATTGTTTATTTTATGCACCTGAAAAATGAGGACATTATAAAAATGAGTTTAAATATTTGATCATGAAAAATATACCACTGGAAGAAAAGAATTAATAATTTATGAATAACCTGCCTATAGAGGCACTGACATTCAGGCATAACATTTATAAATAAATGATGGTCACTATTTTTAAATAATTCACTCTAGGGTTATACACAAACTACATTTAAAATATAATTCCACTTAAGTTGGTGAGCACCAAATCCCTTCCCACAGTATATGGTTGAGGCCTTATGCACAAAGACAGGGCAACTTCTTAAACTAACATGTGAATGAGATTTTTATGTCTTCTGTTGTTTTTCAACATTAAAATATTGCACGGGTCTTTCTATTTCTTCTTGGACAACTGGGAATAGGGGAAGCCATAACAAACTTCTATTTGTGGGCAAGTGTTGGGAAAATATATAAAATCATGGAAGTTACTGAAGTTGGTATCTATTTCTCCACTCTTTTCATAGAACATCCAAAAATAGTTTACATGTGATATATACCAAAAGGGATATGTTTGTAAAGTCATTCTGGAATTCTAGCCAATTTCATGAGAATTTCTAAAGATGAGGGAGTCCCTTAGCACAAATCCTGAATTCTTCTGAATCCTTTTTAATTTCCAAACATCGTACTTTCAAACCACTAAAATCAGAACTGCCAAAATAGTGATAGGAAAGTTAGGACTATTGGATAAGAGACAGCTTAACTTGAGTCAGAGATAGGAAGAAGTGTTAGAGCTTATAAGAAAAATTAGATAATTAGAATCTCATGAGATATAACTTCAAAATTAAACCATGCAGAACCACTAGTGAGATTCAGTAAACTCTCACACAATGATGACATTATTCCTGCCAACTCCAAGCCAAAACTCAGAAGCCAAAATATTGAAATTGAGAAAGAACTTGGTCCATCACTGTGGTCTCTGAGGAGAATAGCTGAGCTTTCACAGTTTAAATTTTGGACATGGGTTAAATAGTGTAAAAAGAAAAACACCACACATCTACCATCTCCCTTCCCATCTTCTTCCCCTAAGACCTCTTGCTCTGTACCAGCAAAGTGAATTAATCCTTAGTAGGGATGACTGGGAAAGATTTCACAGAGGGGGTTATATTTAAATTTATTCTTTAAAAATATATAGAACTTGGGCAATGTGAGAATAGGTAAAGGAAAATAAGAAAGTACGCACTTCAAGAGAAAAATACTCTACTGAGCAGAATAATTTTCAGAAAAGGTGATGCACCTAATTAGAAAACACATGTTTCTGAAGCGGACAGAGGAAGGGAGAGAAAATGCCCCACTTCTCATTTAGGAGGCAGGGAGTGGAATTTGGGATACAGGTTAAACAGGGATAACTCAAGAGTATCTAAGCAATTCAGGAGGGGTGAAACTTGGGATCACGTGAAGTATTAACAGGATTTTACGATAAAGGACAAACAAACTATGTTTGTTATATAGATGTAGTTGTGAAGGGGTTTTCCAGGTGTTATACTTTCACAGTCATTGACATATACATTCTTTTTAAAGCAATAAAAATAATAAGTTGACTCATAAACAACAGCAAGGGTTTGAGGGTTTTCAATGTAGTCTGAAAGTCAAGTATAACTTTCGACTCCTCAAAAATTTCTAATATTGACTGGAAGCCTTGCTAATAATGAATAGTTGATTAACATGTATTTTGAATGTTATATGTGTATATACTTTATGTGTACCACAAAGTAAGCTAGAGAACACATTATTAAGAAAATCATGAAAAGGGAAGATACACTTACTATTTATTCAGTGGAAGTGGGTCATTGTAAAGGTCTTCATCCTCAACAACGAGTAGGCTGAGAAGGAAGAGGAGGGGTTGGCATTTCCCTCTGAGGGTGGTGGAGGTGGAAGAGAGAGAGTGGGTGGAAGAGGAGGCAGGAGAAGCAGGCACATTGGTAACTTTACAGAATTACATCAGATTTTTGTCTGACTTTTTGCTTCTTCATTTCTCTAGGAAGTTTCTATATGGTACCAATCCTTCTAACATTTTCTTTAGTTTTAGTGTCCATCTCATAGAAGGGTCGATGTTGTCAAGAGTAAGTCAAAGCAGTCTTGAATAATTGGAGTGCTTCTGACAGACTGTGTAATGTTCATTTGTCTTCTGACGTGAATTCTTGTACATCTTCTTTCTTACTGGGTGGTACTGGTTTGGAAGCACTCTTCTCCATCAAGTCATCTTCTGCTAATTCCCTTGCTGTGATGTCTATTGGCTCTCAAATTTCTCCAAGATTCATATCTTGAAAACTTTTACCCATTACCTTTTTTTAATCTTTTTTTTTTGCCACATCCAGTCTCTTCATTATTTCCTTGATTGGCTCTGTCATAAATTCTGGGAAGTCATGCACAAGAACTAGACATAGTTTCTCCATCAGGAATTTATTATTGATGGATTTCTCAGATTTTTCTGTAATAATAATGGCATATTTAGTGATATAATTCTTCTGGGCTTTCATGCTCTCGATTTTGGGGTTCTATCCCATAGTGTTGACAATCCTGACCTTAGAGCATCATATGCAACAGCCTTGAAGGTCCTATGGTCCTCTAATCTAGAGTATGAATTAGAGATGGTGCACGTGGGGGCAGGTCAATCACCTTGGCACTTTGAGGGTTTGGGTAGCGAGGGGAATTGTCCAATAGCAAAAGAATCTTAAAAGGTTCTTAAGAATCTGAAAAGTACTACTGACATGGTACTTCCTTGCTTCAGGAAAAAGAACCAATGGAATCAATGAAGAAAAATGGTTCTTGTGGTTCAGGCCTTCCTGATGTACAACCAAAAGATGAGACGTTGATGTTTATCTTTTCTTCTAGGGCTTGAGGATGAACAGCTTTGTAGATAAGGGCTTTCCTCATCAGAAACCCAACTTCATTTGCATAAAGCAGTAAGTTAGATAATCTCTTCTTGCCTTGAAACCTGGCATACTCTTTTCCTTATTGCTAATAAATATCCTCCCCCCGCCCCCCAATCAGCACTTTTGTCTATATAAAAACATGTTCAGGCAAATGTTCTTTCTCCTCAATGATTTTCTTAATGATATCTGGAACTCATCTGCTGCTTCCTGGTTGACAGAAGCTGCTTCTCCTAATGTCTTGGCATTTTCTAACTCAAACCTCTTTCTAAAATTATCACACCATCCTTTGCTGTTACTATATTCTCTTGCTTTAGATCACTTACTTTCCTTTTACTTTAAGTTGCCAAATAATCACTTTTCTTTTTCTCAAATCACACTAGTGTCTATAGGTATGCCTACTTATGTCAATCTTGAACCCATATAAAAGCTGCATTTCAGTGTGAAATAAAAAAAGGTGTTGTATTTTATAAAAAGTGTACAGTTTTAGTTCTTGCTGGCATAGCTGCAGCAAGTTTCTCAAATTTTCTTTTCTTTTTCTCATATTGGCTTTTATTCTGGATTCACTTGTCTTGGAGTGGTAGACAACCAGAGCTGCAGATCTCAGTCTATGGTACATATTAAGCCATTCAGCTTTTTTCTTGTAATGTCATGACTTTTCTCTGCTTCTCAGGAACACTTCCAGCATCATTAGTGGCACTTCGTATGGGTCCAATGATGTTATTCAAGGTTTATGGCATTATACCAAACACAGTAAAAATATGCAAAAAATCTGAGATATTGCTTTTTACTGAAATATGCAATTTGCTGGAGAGATTAACTGCTCGGGAAAAGATGATTAACAGCATGTGGGGTTTTAAGGGAATACTAGCAACATTTGACTTCACTGCAGTAGTAACAGGAGGTGGTTATAAAACGATGATAGTAGCATAGTAAAGTTAATTTTGTGCAGTTAGGGTAGCCCCTGTGGCTCAGTGAGTAGGGCGCCGGCCCCATATACCGAAGGTGGCGGGTTCAAAACTGGCCTCGGCCGAACTGCAAAACAGAAAAATAGCCGGGCGTTGTGGTGGGCACCTGTAGTCCCAGCTACTCGGAAGGCTGAGGCCAGAGAATCGCCGTGAGCTGTGTGATGCCACGGCACTCTACTGAGGGCGATAAAGAGAGACTCTGTCTTAAAAAAAAAAAAAAAATTGTGCAGTTGTAACGAAACAGTGCATCTTTACATTTGTTACATTTTTCTGAACTGCAATTTTATCATGTAAGCTCTGTAAGTATATGGATAAATGTTAATAACTTTTTATTGTTTTGAATAGATTTGTGTATGTTTTATAGTACTAAATGACAAAGTAGACTAGTATGTACATAGCCTTTATGCATTCAGGACATACCTAACTTTTTAAAAGTTTTTCAATATTTCTAGGCCATATAGTTCATCTGTGAGTTTTTTTTTTACAAATTGTCACACATCTACACAAAATTTTACAATACATTGATCAAAAAAAACCCCTGCTTATAAATGAAGCCACACAGTTGAAACTTGTGTTTTTCAAGGGTCCTACTGTCCAGTGTAACAGAATGATTATGGGAATGTAAGCCAAGGGCCGGAAAACCAAAGACCAGATTTGACATCAGGTGACTTGGTCCTGTACATCCACTGAAGATTCTGGGTACTCCATCAGAGATAGAAAAAATGTTTTTGAAAGTTAACATGAAAGATTATCAGAATATTTAGGTCTAGTCATCAAAACTCAAAGTAGGGAAACGACCTCTCAAATCTGGCCTCTCTTTCCATTGCACTTACGATACCCAGATGGAGTCACACTGAGTATGTTTTCCTCATTTTACTTTCCAAGTCAATAGTGGAAATGCAATTTACTCTTTGTGTCAGTCTTCCAGGGTTTGAAATGTAACTGAAATGCACTCTTCTAACTGTAGCATAGAAGGGATCACCATAGGTAAACTTTTTATTTATCATCTATGCTGAATGTCCCTGCATTTTTAACATCCTGTCATGTTGCAAAAATACAAAAACATTCCTCTATCACCCTTTTCTTCTTTAGTTTTTCATTGGCTTTCATTCAGGAGACATTATCTTGGCAATCTAAAAGACTTGTACTTCCTTTCTCCCTTGGATCAAAATGAACACAAATCATTTCTTTTCCATGGAAAGTACCAAGACAGTATTTTCCCTCATCAGTGAATCAAAAGAACTCAATTTAGCTATTTGGCTTTATTTTCCTAAATCAAGCAAGCTGTTTCTCACTAATATTGACCATTGCTTTATAGTTGCTTTGACTATAAAGCTGGGAGAAATCTAAGTAGGCTAAGGAGAATTGAACAAAAATCATGTCATCTTTTCTTTATATGTAAAACTAAAAAGCAAATTGTGAAAAGTCATTTTAAACCTAAACTATTCTATTCAAAAAATACTCACTTTTTTTTAGCTTGTACTCTCCCTTTCCCAGTCCATTCTCTCTGTATCAGAGGTATCTTTATTCCATTTAACACACATGTCTAATTACTGTATCTTCTCTTTTATTTTCCTTCTTGGTTTTTTTTTTTTTTTTTTTTTTGCAGTTTTTGGCCAGGGCTGGGTTTGAACCCACCACCTCTGGTATATGGGGCCGGCGCCCTACTCCTTTGAGCCACAGGTGCTGCCCTATTTTCTTTTTAATGCTATGGCCATGTATTGTAGAATCTCACTGCTTTTGTTTCTTTCTTTATATTTTCTGTAGCCTTTTTAAAAACAGTGACAAAGGGTTAGACTTTTATTTTTGTTTAGGTTGGACAAGAGAATATCCTCCTACAAATTCTTTAATCTTTCTATTTCTCCATATTCAACAATTTCTCTAACCACTTAACTGATTTAATCACCTAATTTCAGGACTCATTTAATTATAAAGCTTTTCCCTGATACAAATAAGTGTTAAAAATGAATTTAGTTTATAAATGAATTTAAAACTAGTGCATTCATTCCTCTTTTACCTAGGAAATGTATTTCAAGGTTCCAAGAGGTTAGATCCAAAGAAATTAGGCCAGGCAATAGGAATGCAGGGACCAGAGGCATATCTTTTGATCCTAATACCTGTATTTCTGTATAATGTTCTGAGATCTCTTCTGCTCTAGGAAAGTTATGAGCTGAGAGCCAGTTAACATTCTGCTGTCCTGAGAAACTTACTTCTGTCAGTGTAATCCTACTGTAAGCATCTCAGTTTTCTCTCTGGTACGCAGAGAATGACAGAATAGCCACTCCAGCCAGTACTTAAGAAACTGTAAACATTAACAAAGGTTAATAAAGCACTTTAAGAGTTTTTCATGAAAGCTATGACTGAAATCAAGTGTTATGTGGCTTAGTCAGGCAGAAGTTGAGTTATCGTGTCATGTATTTCTGACCTGTCGATTTTGCTTTCAAGGACTAAAACTAAAGCAAGCTCATTGGTTGTTACAAATCAAGCTAAAAATGTTACAGAAAGCATCTTGATATCTTGGTAGTAGTTATCTGAGCTCATAGACCCTCCCTTTGAGATGGAGATTAAAATCACAGGGCATAACGTCTTTGTTAAATTATATTCTCAGAGTTAGGCTCGGCACCTGTAGCACAGTGATTGTGCCAGTGGTTATACCGAGGTTAGGGGAGTTCAAACCCTGCCCTAGCCAGCTAAACAACAATGACAACTGCGACAACAACAAAAAAATAGCTGGGTGTTGTGGCGGGCGCCTGTAGTCCCAACTACTTGGGAGCCTGAAGCAAGAGAATTGCTTAAGCCCAAAAGTTTGAGGTTGCTGTGAGCTGTGACGCCATGGCACTCTACTGAGGGCGACATAGTGAGGCTCTGTCTCAAAAAATAAGTAAGTAAATAAAATTAATAAATATATAAAAATATATTGCCAGAATTACCAAGTTAAGCCCAGCTATTATAAAAATGCAGAACAATGATTTAAAGAATTATTTTATCCAAAATTTGATTAAGATTATTAAAAACTTGGATAATTTTGCAATCCACTTAAGTTCTCTACATTTTATTACTTTCTGTGTGCAAAGGTTAAATAATACCTTTCTGAGAAATGACTATTGAAATTAATTGTGCTTACATAGGATTAAGATGTACCTACAGAGAACATAATGTGGAAGGCAGAATCACAAATGACAATTTTAGGAAAGTAGCATTTGTGTTCTGGCTCAGGTCTTTTCCAAAGAATTAGAATAATTAATGCAAGGACAGAGTGAGCATTTAATCTGTTTATGAGGTTCTTCCTACCTAAAAATATTAACTTCAAATTTTAGATAAACTCGTCTAAGAAATATTAACCAATTAGAGAGAAAGGTCTAGTGCTATATAAATTTAGGATGCTTTTTTATAGTTTTGAGACTGATAGCATCAAAAATGAGAGATCCCTCTTTCTGGGATATGTCAGCTTCTCCCATGACCTACGTCAGCATTTCTGTTTGAGGACTGTCACCTTGAGACATCCATTCTGCTCACTCCTCCCCCCTTGGCACCATCTAGTCACCTCCTCTTTAAAATCCTCACTTTGATACACCTGTAAGGTGGCACAGGGCTAGAATCGATAGGCACACGGCTAGAATCTTAGTGCTTTCCCCAAGTTTTGAACTTTAAAAACATCTCATCAAGGTACAAAAAAGGAAATGTCAAAATCCAAACAATATACACAGGTGTGAGGTCAACTAAATGATTATTATATAATTTTAGGTGAATTGTGTTTGATGTGTAATTAGTGCATTTTGGGTGTTTTGTTATCATGTGTGATATGATTTCCAAAAGTAAGACTGCCACATATTGATAAATACCTTAAGTGGTCTTTACCCAAACTCAAAATATTCAAACAATTCTTAACTTCTTCCCCTACAATATTCCTCCTCATTGTTCTTCGACATAGCACCACCATCTGGTCCCCAGAACCAGAAAACGAGGGTTATCCTTTCTTTTTGTCAAGGTTACCCTATCCTTCCTCTCCCCCAGGGTATAATGCCTGCCCTCCATTCTCCCTGGGCCTCCTTTAGTCTGGAGCTTCATTTTTCTGAGCTATGAGCTGGACTCTCAGCATCTAGTCTCAATGCTTTCTGCCTTACTAGTTTATACTTTACATTTCTGGGCCCCATCTGCCAGTTAGATTGTGATGAGACTTGGGAATTTGTTTGTTGCTTTTTACTTTAGAAAGTTCCCTCTGTGATTTTAACCTATACTTTGAGAAACACTGCAAATTTTCTTGTTCAAAGAATAACTAGAACTTTTTCTTTTCTGAAATACTTACCTAATTCTCATGGTTTAAAATGATTCCTTGCAGTCAGAAAAAATCTATCTTCTTAGAAAGACGTTCAAAGCAATGCCCCAACCATTGCCCGTATTCTCAGGCTCGTTCTCATTTCTCAATACAGATCATACTTCGTATTTATATATTCTTAATCTGGCTGACATATTCTATTCCCTCAATGCTGAGTGTCACTTCCACCAGCCTGTCTGTCCTGATATTTTTCATTTGGATTAGACACCTTTTCTTTAACAGCATTCAGCACATACTTCTATTGATCTTAAAATATCTGGTTAAGTCTGCCGTCTATACTAGTCTATGAGATTCTGAAATTAAGGGCTATTTCTTGAAAGTTTACATTAATAGCATCTAGCACAGAACCTGGAAGATTATAGGTAGTCAATAAATCAAGTGAAACTGAAAAAAGAAAATTTGTTATTTGAATCCTCTTGCCTTATATTTTTGTACACTTAGGGAATTTTTAGCAAAAATGCCAGCCTCACATTACTCAAGGTAGATTATACTGGGCCGAAATAACTGTTTAACTCCTAAATTTCAATGGCTTATCAAAGTAAAGGTTTGGTTTTTGCTCATGTTAAAAGGAAAATACAGGTTGGTCAGGCTTTGATACTCAAAACCCAGGCAGACAGATACTCAGACATCTCGTTATGAAGTGTCAAGGCTGCCTAGAGAGCTTCTCTTGTCTGTTTTAGGGAAACACGGCCATGCTACTGTTATTCATATTTCATAAAGCAGGACTTGTCATGTACACTGCTTAATTTTTCAAAGGCAAGCCATGAAGAGGAGCGCATGGATAACGGAAAAGAATAAATGTCTCTGCACTAAGGGCTTCATGTGTGGAATTTGAAATCTGTCTTGAATTGAGCCCACAAATCTATTGAAGCCATCATTCTCAAGACTGATTATCTCTATTATTTACATACAAGTCAGAGTAAATGGAAAACTTGGCAATCAGAACAGTCTCAAATAGAAACTCTTCTAAATTATTTCATCTACAGAGGATGATAAACAAAGTAAAAATTGTGTAATTATTAATTTCTCTGGCTATTTCTTTTATTTAAAATTGATTGGATTAATAAAATCTGCCACCTTTTAATCAGTTCAAGTCTTTGTGCTTTTGTTTTCGGTAAGTTTGATGAGCCTATTTTTTGTATGTTTTCAAATTTGTATACTTTGATGTGATGACATTTATGCTAAGCACAGTCAGTCTGTCAACAGGAGGTTCTTGCTATTCTTACAAATGCATGTGGCCTGGCTATTTCTTACTATGGTGTGTTGGAAAAGGCCAATACAAATAGAAGCAATTTTCTACAACTTGGGATACATTTCCTCTAAATAAATCATTCAATTATTTCCTATCTCTAGTAGAACTATTCTAATGTTTGATTTTATAGCTATTTGAGTAGCCTAGGCTTTATAGTTATTAATTTTTAAATAAAATACATGTAGTATTTAACTCCTGGCCCACTAAAAGATAACAATTCCTGGAAACTGAGACAGGTGCAATTATCTTGCTTAAATTTCACCCACATCTTACAGATTGAGCTGTTGGTCAATAACATCACAATGAATGAAGTTCCAAAGAATCATGCAAACTGAAACTATAGTTGCCAAACAGTGTGATAAATGTTCTCTCTCTTACTTATCTCTCCACTCATTCTAATTTAAAGAAATTTTGTCAATTGGTAGTAGTAGTAATTAAAAAAAAAAAAAGAAGAGGTTAGAACATCGTTAGCTCAAATTTAATGAGTCAGTTTACTGCCGCCATTGAAATGAGCCAAATGTTTATTTGGAGAAGAAAATCAAATCCCTGCTTTGGAGGATAATAGTACTGATCGTGTATGTGTCCCTTCCTCCTTTAATGAGGAGATTATCCATAACCCACCTCAAAGTACGGGCATACTTAGGGACAATGAAGTTAAAGGACTTGCTTGTGCATTACCAGCAATCTAAAACTGGAAAAATAGAGGGAATACATTCAAAGAAACACTTTCTTAAGAAAAATGGCTCTTTCTAAAAACAAAGCCTGGTTGTATTGCCCATCGTAATGACTCTGTGTGGCCTGTTTTATTAATATCTCCTTTTATATTTTTTAAAAAGGGGAAATTTTAGGATCTGGAGTTAATGAAAGGAGAAACCAGAGGTTTTTAAAATGACAACTTTATAAGTCAGTGTCTGAGGCAGGAAGAAAATATTGAGCCCTTAGTCCTAACTTATAGTTACACAGATCAATGTTTCCTAATTCCATTCTACTGTTTTCTGACATGTAAATTTTTCTCAAAGAGAAAGCTCTGTGATCAAGTAAGCATGAGTCACATCGCATATTCTTTTCAGAGAGACATAATGTATATTTATAATAAAGAGAAATTAAAGGGTTCCTATCATGAAAAATTGCATTTAATTTTGCTTAACCCAACAAACACACACTTTTTCTTCTTTGGTTCGGTTATATCTAATAATCTTTTCCAGAGCACAGATGCTCTGCTGTTTGCAGTGAAGTAAATATACACTAAGCAATAAAACAGACAGTAGCCCATACCCTTTTCCATCGCTTATGGTCTTTAGGGTAAGAAGCATACAGTCCTGGACCAGCAAGGTGTGATAAAGACGTGGACAGAGAATCATTCTGCCCGGAGTTTTCATCACTCTTCCCTCATTCAGTGTGACTCAAGTTTGTTTAAAAATCATTTTAATGTGATATTTTCTGAACCAACATATGGAAGTGTCCCAGCCCATGTGTAATGCTCAAATGCTAGGAGATGGTATCTTGTTTAACTTGGCATCAAACGGTAGCTGCCTATCTGAATTCGTGCATTTAGGACCCAGGTGGCTGTCTTCAATATGAATGAGAACTTGATCTCATATAACACTGTCTGCCCACTTACCACTTGTTCCAAATACACTGATAGTAATGTTTTTTATAAAATCCTTTTGTATCTCTAGGAAGTATCATTAAATCAGCTATTATGTTTAGGGTAACAGTTTCAAGAGAGATACCCTAACATTCAAATATTCATTAATGTAGTATAATGTAGGGGGTTGTGTCTTTTGATGTGCTGTTTTTGACTATAATTTTGATGTAGTTTTTAAAAAATAAAATTTACTTACTCTTAATGTACATGCCCACATCTGGGTATGAATATAGATAGGCTGATCCAATCATTAAGTCTTTCCCATATCAACATCTAAAATCTAAGAAGAATGACTAACATGCCCTAAAGGAAACTAAATTTTATATTATTTCCAATCCATCAGAAAAAAAAAATTAATAGACCAAGGCAAGGGTCATTTTGTATATAAATCATATTATGTGTAAACCCTCTGCCCTGATGGATTCTAAGCATTATTTGAGTACAGATAAGGATAATATCAGGATGGTTTGCATGTTTTTAATGGTGATGTCGTGAACAAATGTCATCCTTTTTGATATGCAAGGAAATGCATATCAAAATTATAATTATAATTATATTCATTATTTTCATTAGTATGCCAGGGGAGCTAACGTGACAATTTTATACCCTGTAACTTACAGCCACTAAAGGAAGACATTTTTTTTTTTTTTTTGCTTCCAAGAGGAAAAATTTCACCTAATATTTCACCAAAGATTTATTGATTTCCTGAATAATCAATTTCAGGTGTTATCAACCAAAATCTCAAGCCAAGAAAAAGAAAAAAAATCATGAAAGTCTTGCTACTTGGTACAGAAAAGAAAAAGAAAATTCATGTAATGTTTTTTCTATTCTAAGAAGTGATTTATGACTTGACAGTAGAACATGAAAGCTTTATTGTCCTATTTCCAGCATGTGTACATTTGAGATAAGCTTCCGTGCAGGCCATAATGCAGGACTTTGGACATTACCAAATTGGATTACTACTGTATGAAATGGCTGTGTTGAACCGCATCTTTCATAATCATATATTTACTGTTATCCATCTATGATGGGCTACATCTTAAATTATTGGAACCTGGACAAGCGTTAGAAAGAAGTCAGTTAAAGTTTCTTAACTTAGAATATTGCTTGTATGACCAATTTCCTGTTTTCTATTTCTTTGATTTATTAGTTTACTAATAACTTATTTATTCATACAGACATCCAACAAATATATGGATCCCTATGATGGTTTTGAGACAGATTGTGTTACGGTCCATTAGTTTCAACTTGCTCGGCTCATCAGTGTTGCGGAGAGGGCTTCATTTGTTTCCGTCTGGGCAGATTTTACATTTTTTGATTTTTGTGTATTTCAAACCTTTTGAATGACCCACATATTTATTTAGGGGCTATTAAAGCCTAGTGGACATTTGTGCCCTTTAAGATCCAAAGAAAACAACATCTCTGATCTCTAGCAGCTTCCAGCCCAGATAGAATAGGAGAGACCTTGAGTTACTGTAGTGTGTGACAAGGGCTATAACTGTGGAAAGCACAGGAGGCCCAAAAGGTATGCTCAAGTGTTAACAGAACTGAGGCTGGGGAGCCAGAAGAGGCTTCTCAAAGGAGGCAAGGATGACCTCAAGCAAACTGGGAAGGGTGATGGCAGAAGGAATGTTGGGCAGCGGGAAGGCAGTGAGCAGCAAGTCAGGAGACAGAGTAGTTAGGAGGCTGCTGCAGTAACCAAGGAGACAATTGCCTAGAAACTGAGGAGGGGCAGAAAGGTAGGGTTCCATACAAAAGTCCTTGGTGAGTGAGGCATGAGATTGGGAAGTTGGTGAATAAACTAAAAGATTGCAATGAGACTCTCAGGTTGCCATACAGACTCCTGAGTGGGGAACAGACAGAACATGACTCCATAATCAATTTGATACATTCCTTTCGGCTTTCCAAAGTGAACTGAAGAATGTTGCACTCAGTCATGGCTCTACGTTCCTTAAAAAGTCCTAATTGCATTGAGTTAAACTAATCTAATTCTGTAAACTGACCTAATTCTGTACCTGTGCTTATAAAATGTTAGATGAAGATGGATTATAGAAGGAGCACAATGGCAATGAAGTTAAAGTTGTGGTAAAACTAGTTATTTTAAAATTTGTCTTCAGCTAATTATAAAAAGTCCAGAAAAAAGCTTTGTTTCTCCACTTGAGGTATAGAATTTCTATTACAAAAATATGGTAGATCAAATGATTTGCATATCATTAAAATCCGTACCAAAGTTTTTCTATCTGGGCTTACCTAGAACACTGAGTATAAAGAATTCTGTAACATATTACCATTATTGAAGGAGACTTCAATTTTTCACGGAAATAATAAAGAGTCTAAGTTAGAATTAGCAGCAACTGACAGGACATCTAAGATCAGTCCATATCACTAGGGAATTACTTGGTCTATTCTGGGTAGATTTTAATCCGCAACTTGGTAAAATTCTTTCTCTTAATAAATTTATCAAAGCAACAGGATGCATGAAAGATCATTGAGTTTATTTTTAAACAACAGAGGAAGCCTCCCCTATCTTTTATCTTATTTGGGTTTGCCTTTGCCTCCAAAAATGAACTTTAGTCTCATATTCTCATAGAAAAGTACAGAGCACTAAACTCTAGACAGAATTTAACTGAAGTATTAAGAGCTACATGGAAATCTACCTAAAGGAGATTGAGGCAAAGTCATAGAATAAGTACCAATAAAGTGAGATTGGCAAAGATAACATAACAGAAGAGAAACACACACTCCTTTAAATGTGCACTAATTGTATGGTGTCTTTTTATAGGGGCAGCTAATTAAAAGTTGCCTCTCATCTAACAATAAATGAAACAGGTTATTTGCTTTTGGTAATTTGCTCAAGTCAAAAACAAAAATAGCAGTCTTGAAGGGCACAAGAACCACAGCAAGGTTCTATTCTACCTTCTAAACTACCATTGATATTGCTTTGAAAAGTGATACATAAAAGTTCAACATCATTATTTATCCTGCACTGGTAGTTATCTTGTTGCCTGTTCTCTTATCTGCTAAATAAGAATTCCAACCACAAATACTTTATCTTTTGGCAGATATATATTGATGTACTGCCTTATATTTCATCCTTAATATGTGTTTATTGGTCAGCCAAAAAAAGAAAATATTTCAATTTATAGCTTCTTGAACATTATAAACCCAGTACCTTTATTTTCACAAATGGGGAAAGTGACATCCAGAAAAATAAAGGGATTTTCCTAAAATTCTTATGCTAAGCTGGGCTTTCTGTCTATAGTACTCCTGAAATCCAGATCTCTACTCTTCACACTACTTGTACTCTTTCCCTTTATTTGATTAAAGATGTCTGTTCTTTGCAGTTCTGCTAAAACAGTGCCTGCTGTATGTTTCATTGAAACTTACAATTTTGGCTATGTTTGGTCCTTGCATTGATTCTAGTGATCCCAAAAGATCAAGGCCAGATTGATTTTTCTTACTACTTCTTTCTTCTTAAATTCTGTCATTGCGCCTATATTCCAAGAAGAGCAGTGCACATGCCTATGTAACCCTCATCTCTAATGAAGTCTCACATTTTTCCCTGGTCTCTTTCTCAATCAGTCTGTGATGACATGGTCCTTTATCAATACATTTCTTCAAAAGTCTAAAATGTGCGTCAAGGAAGTAAGTCCAAAGAAGAGCACATGAAAGGCTCTATGCAGACATATTAGCCTGGCATTCAAGACTCTTCCTACCCTCTTCCTACTGTGCCTATCCAGTCAGGCATGAGAAGCCCTTGGCTTCTATTGGAACAAACATTTTTCAGGTCAATTCATACCCCTTGCACCCCAGAACTGCTTTATTCAATTTGGTTACAATCATGTATATCCTTTCTCCTTCCGTTCCATTCTCTGCGTCTAATAATTTATACATAGTCCTATGTTGTCCATATACCTTGTCGCCTCACTGGTCCACATTTATCTCTTCCATGTTTGAATTTCTTAGACACTTTTTCTAAGCACCATACTGTCAGTTTTAGGACATCTTTTACTTGATACCCAACTCTGTTTACATATATTTCTTACTCTGCAACTACTTTCTAAGGTCTTACAAACCAGGCTGGTATTTGTATCATTTGGTTTATCCTTATATAGATCTATGGAGTTAGGGTTATTTGTCCCTTTTGGACACATGGTTGGCTTATACTTCCTCAATCCCTTTAAAATTAAGAAAAAGTCTTATGAGATGCTTTGGATAATGAAATGTGAGAGAAATGATATGTGTCACTTACAGGCATAAACTTTAAGAGCTAGCTTATGGTTCACCTTGTTCCCATAACCTACACTGTATATAAGTATAACAATAGAATCTCAATTAGCTTGGATCCTTGAATGACTGTAGTGGTTGACTCTACAATTGGTCTGTGATAGATAGCCCCTTTGATACGACATCAAGATTTGGAAATTCATTGTTTTGGTAATATAATTTATAATTATAAATAATAATCGGTAGTATAATTTATAATTCCTACAAGATTAACTGTGCTAAATAAGTGTGACACCTTCAGTGAATACCCAGAAAATACTGTGGAATAAAGATTATAAAGACTTAACTAGACATTATAATTTATTTTAGTGCAATCTCAGTGGTAAATAATAAACATAACCAGGGGTACTAGCGAGAAAGTAAAAACAGCAAAAAGATGATTTTGTGCTGACTTATACAAAATGAAGCTTAACAATTTCCTTTAACTCTGATTGACCTTTGAAGTACTGAGAAAGTCCCGGAACAGCCTGAAGTTGCAAATATTTGATGTCTCAATTACTGGAATATTCATTTCTAAGGCCAGTTCGGAAATAGGGAGGAGGTAAGAAAAGAAAAACTGGAAAGATGGATGTTTTATACAATTGTCAAATTGTGAGAGTTAAGAAAATTGATATTACTTTGAGCCAGTCTCAGATATGTTTACATATTAAAGGTATATGTACTATGTGCATTTAATACATGCATATGTTATGCACAGAATGTGTCAAGAAGCAAAGCAGACCGGCATGTGTTTTATGAAAGTAGCTATTTTCAGAAAGCTGACTGGCCAAAACTGGTAGTAATGACTTGATTGTTTATATAACATATAAAAACTATATAACACCTTCATGACAAGTTTTTCCCTATTTGCAGGCATCTTCAATTAGTATATCATTTCATATAAACTCTGTGCGTACATATAAGAGTGAATCATGATAATGTTTTCAAAAACAACATAAAGTATTATGATATCCTTTTAGTTTTTGGTGTTTTTTTTTTGTGTGTGTGTGTGTGTGTGAGACAGAGTCTTACTCTGTCATCTAGGCTAGAGTGCAGTGGCATCACCTGGCTCACAGCAACCTCAAACTCCTGGGTTCAAGTGATCCTCCTGCGTTAGCCTCCTGAGTAGCTGGGACTACAGGCTCCTTTCATGATGCCCAGCTAATTTTTCTGTTTTTAGTAGAGATAAGTTTCACTCTTGCTCAAGCTGGTCTTGAACTCCTGAGTTCAAGCGCTTCTTCTGCCTCAACTTCCCAGAGTACTAGCATTTCAGGCGCAAGCCCCGAGCCCGACCAGTTTTTTGTGCTTTATTACGTAATTCACACATTATTCCACAAACATTACTTCCCAACTTACTCTGTTCTAAGTCATGCTCTACAGTAGTGCTTCCCAAATTTTAACATGCATATAATTTCTACAGCATCTTTTAAAATTCAGACTCAAATCCACGAGGGTAAGAACGGAAATTCTGTATTTCTAACAAACTCCAAAGTGATATTGACAAAGCTGGTATGGAACACACTTTGAGGAGCAAGTTTCTTTCTTTCTTTCTTTTTTTATTGTTGCGGATTAATTAAGGATACAAAGAACCAGATTACACTGATTGCATTTGGTAGGTAAAGCCCCTCTTATAATTGTGTCCTGTCCCCGAGAGGTGTGTTTCTTTCCAGGCCTCTCTCCTTGGCTTGGAGCTGGCTTCCTTCTTCTAGTATCTTCAAAAGGAGCAAGGTTCATAATCCAACTCTTTCATATTGCCAATGGCCTGCCTCAAGATTATCCCTCTGAGAGCTTAGAGCTCACTGGAGCCTGTGGCCGTTGCTGAGTACACTCTTCAGGAAATTGTCAGAGCTGCACCCCATGGTCGTCTCAGAACATGACTAAAGAAACTAAGCAGTAGAGTCCACTGCAGAGCTCTTCTCATCATGAACAGGGGGACCCATTGAGCAGATGAGAATATGTGTGCCCAGCACCCACAGAGAAAAATGTGCAGACCAACCTACAAGCAAAGAAACCAGGTGGGGCCTCCTAAGGAGTAGAGCACAAAGTGGCACCATTGAATACCTGCCTTTGCATATGGCAGGTGTTCATGATCATTTGAGACAGACATGCCTCTGCCAGAAGCATCCTGGTTAGCTTAGCATTTCCACTGTGACTATCCATGTACCTCACACACACTAGAGCTTCTCCACTGTTCCAAAGCACTAAATATGAAAAAATGTGAATCTTGCATACATTTGCATCGTATCAAGAAATTCCAACACTATGTTCATTAAAGAAAATAAGAAATATCTGTTACTATAAATATACTCCTCTGTTGTAAAAGTTTGAGCAAGTATCTTTGTGAAAGTTCCTCATTGATACTATCAAGAATATGAAGATATTATCATTAAAATAGTCATCAAAAATTTTGCAGCTATATCAAACACAAAACCTAATATAAAAAAGTATGCTTGTGAAAGCCAGCTCACATTTCATATTAAAAATTTATAAAGGTTGTATTGGAAGACTTTATGTAAGCTTAATATTTAATGTGATCACTAGCATTTGTATTCTATTTGTCTTATAATTACATAACATAATGAGTATAAACTTTTTTTATTAAGCCCCAAAGTCCCACACAAATATTATAATTTCCATGTGTTTTATGATATCAAAAGGGTGGAAAAGCAATGTTATTTGGATTATAGAGTAAAATGACAAAGTCCCCATTTCTTGTAGCTCTCATTCTCTTAGAAAAGGAAATTAATAGTAAATGAATGTATTAATAAGAAAAAAGTACTTAGGCTCAGTGCCTGTAGCTCAGAGATTAGGGCACCGGCCATATACACTGGGGCTGGAGGGTTCGAACCTGGCCTAGGCCTGCTAAGCAATAATTACAGCAAAAAAATAGCGGGTGCCTGTAGTTAGTCCCAGCTACTTGGGGGGGCTGAGGCAAGAGAATCGCTTAAGCCCAAGAGTTTGAGGTTGCTGTGAGCTGTGACACCATAGCACTCTACCCAGGGCAACGTAGTAAGACTCTATCTTAAAACAAAAAAAAAAAAAAAAGGAAAAAGGAAAGAAAAAAATACTGAGAAAGTAGTCCTTTTCCCAATTGAAAGTAAAATAAGTCATTCTATTAGGCAATAATAAGGGATGGCTTCTTTTAATTGATGATCATGACGTGACTTTTAAATTGTGATCTGAAGGCCAAGGAGAAGCCAGTCATGTGATGATCAGGGGAGTAGGCACAGTATGGCAGAGACAGCAACCAATGCCAGGACTGGAAACAAGTCTGGAAGAACTTGACTTGTGGCAGGAAAAGAAAGGCCAGTGTAGTTTTAACATTGTAGGCAAGAAGAAAGTGGTTAAGAGACAAACTTGGAAAGATCAGCATGAGTCAGATTATGGAGGGCCCTAGAAAGGGATTATTTCTGAGCATTACGGGAAGCTATTGAGAGCTTTAATTAGGAATATGGCAGCATGAGAGCTGGTGTTAAATTTGTGGCCTCTGGAGCCAGCCTAATTGGGTGCAGATCCTAACTCCATCACTTCCTAGCTGTGTGTTATGGATAAGTTATTTAACTTCTCTGTGCTTCAGGTTCCTCCCTGTAAAATGCTGATGACAATAGCTTCTGCTTCACAGGATTGTTGTGATAATGAAACCAGATAATATTCAAAGAGCACTTAGAATAGAGTTTAACATGCAGAGGGTCTACAGAGGATGGGTTTAATTAGGAAAATAATTGGAATTTTGTTTTTAAAAGATTATTCTGGTCCTACTTTTAATAACAGATTGTAGAAGTACAAGGAGAGAACCAGGAGACAAATTACGAGGCTATTCAATCGAAGCTGAACTGGACTAGCGTAGAATTGCAAAGAGAAATAAATATTTACATCTACGTATCAGTGATGTGGTGCTTGTGGAACATCATGTCAGAGGAACAGTTTAGACAAGTAGTTCTATGAGTGACGTTTTCACGATTTCCCAGGCCCGGATGAACTAAAGCAAACGTTATGGTGGGAAAGTCTCGGATGGCTTCTCCGTGGTGTCAGTCTGCCTTCCCTCATTGCTCTCAGCGACACTTTCTAGACCGCACTCCAGCAGGTAGGTATTTGCTGAGATGCAGGAAGCTCCAGGGACCACCCACTTTGCTGCCACCTCTGTGCTCCTCCTTAAGGCCCACTTCTGGATTCTTCTTCCAGCTCTCACTCACTTCTGTAACTTGTTCTTTCTCTTTCTAGAACCAAAGACAGAATAGGATAGAAGCTTTCCAGATCTTTAACAAAAAAAAAAGAAATCAAAGTCTCTGTCCCTGGGACCTGAGGAAAGATATATTTCTCAGCCGCTGATGTAGTTAGGTTGGGTTTACAGGACAGAATCTGGCCAGGAGTAGGTGGGTAGAAGTGATACAGGCTACTTCCAACCACGGACTCCAAATCTCTGTGGAAACCTCCAGTTGGAACCCTCTTACCACATATGCGCTGGGGCCCTACCATGGAAGCAACCAGGCTCTCTGAGTCCTCACCGGAAAAAAGCCACCATTCAATCTGCATTAGACTGTGAAGGTGAGTGGGACACAAACACATTATTGTGTTAAACAACTCAGATTTTTCAATTGCTCATTATTACAGCCACTACTAATTATCCAAGTTAAAACTACCAGATAGTTCCTGCAAAGTACAGCACTTGGTTGATAAAAATTTTGTTGACTGGGTTTTTAAAAATTAGGTTATCAGTAGTTTATTGGTGAAGGACTATATGTCATTTATTTTTCAATGCAGCTTTTCTAAATTTTTTTTTCTAAAACATTAATAAAATAACTACAGGCACGAATGTCAAGTGTTTATATTAGATGCTTTAGTAGATGCCAAAGAGCATCTTAGCGTTTGGAACTTAAAAGTTTGATTTAGGAGACAAGATGTAGACAGACAACAAAAAGCAAAAGCCATTGTGACCATGTAAAAGATGGGGTGAATTCTAAAATAAGATGTCTGATAGTGCGTGCTATGGTTACAGATAAAAAGAAGTGATGCTGTGGGCAGAGTCTACTGTGGGCAGTTAACTTTCACAACGCCTAAAGAGAAAAACTGGGGAAGTGGACTATAGTCAAAGCAAAGTGCTCAATATCAAGTTAAATAACATGGGGGAATACTAGTGAGTAAAATATGACTTTGTCAGAAATTAGAAAACAGATTCTGCTTGCTTATTTTTCAATAAGCCATTTTGTTTCTAAGTAGATAAAACATGTAGTGTCACGCACACACAGTAACTGCTTTTATTACTACCACTTCAAACTATTGCCTGTGTCAGTTCCCAGATAATTATCCCTGTCCCTAAAATTTCTGTGTATAACATCATTTGACACAGTCATTAGAATATAAGAAGAGTTTTAATACATATATAATACATATATGTTTTAATGCATATTTAACTTATATATAATTTAATTATACATATATAGTTTTAATACATATTTAATACATATATATTTTAACATAGACTTCCATTTTGGACTCAAATAAAATAGATGCCATACTATATATTTTAAACATATATATGGACACATAGTTTCTACGTATTAAAAAGGAAGACCTTTTTAAAAATTAATTTTAAAAAGAATATGTTCTCCAGCAAATTATCATATACAATTCAATGATGTCTTTATGGAGTTCATTGAGGTGGATCTCTTTTCTTCCATTCTGTCAAATACAAATTTTAATTATTTTATCCAAAAGATGATAGCTCAAGTTTAAAGAACAACTCAAAGCATTAAGTACATAATATAATGATGTTCACAAATGACTGTCCTTCAAGCTTTAACTTTATACTTTTCTGGGTATACATTTGCTTCTCCAGCAATAAATGTAGATAACTTGAGTAGGTAAGTATAATAGCCCTTCCCCAATCAAAATGTATCACTCATACAAAAATCTACTATCATATATCAAATATATATAAAATATATATATGTCATATATATATCATCATATATATGATATGTATGTAAATACAATAAAAAATATATTGAACTGTGATTGTCTATAATAATTATTATCCTGAATTTTTATACAACCTTTCCAGACTCCATCCTATATAAGAACTTTTTGAAAGTCAAATCTATATGCTTTTGCTGAAGCCTTTTACATAAATACGAATGAACTCTAATTCTATACTTTCTTGAAATTAGCTTTTTTCTTTATGCAACATTATAAGAAGTGCAATTATAATAACTTTTTTAAGCAATGCAATTTGAGAAAATAATTCATAGTTTTTGTAAAAAGCTGTTCAATCTTTAGGACTCCATCATAATTGTTAAATATGTTTAAAGATTTTAACATGGACCTCCCTTTTGGACTCAAATAAAATATGGTAAATGTAAAATCACCACTTAATATTACCTTTTCCTATATCAAAATAAGTTATCTTTGGAGAGTAAAAATATCTCATACATTTATGGCAGCTTACATTTTATTTCAGTGGAGTAGAGGTAAATTATATACTTCTAGGGAATTAAGTTGTGATTTTTTTTTTTTTTTAGAGATTCTAATTGTTTCAGGTAAGCATATAGGGAAATAAGGATAGAATAAACATGTAGAAAGAATTCAGGAGCCTTTTGTTCTATTCTAAGTTGTTAAAACATATCTCACTAAGAAAGTTTCAGAATTGTGCTTGGCCTCAATTTTTAACTCATAAATTGAGAAACTAAAAGGAAGGCAATTCACATTTACTTGTGTTTCTAATAGTCTGTGTGTCAGATGCAGAATGGCTTGAACTTTTTGCTCAGCATGTTCATGTGATGCTGAGATTGGCAATAGCCTTCGACATGTGTGTGAACTCAACCAGATATGACTTAGTCTGTCAACTATATATACATTCTCTAAAAGAAAAGATGCTTAGTTAACTGTAGAATTAGATTAACTAGCTGTTACACCAGTTGAAACTGTTTTATCAATAATAAGCCCTCTGGAAGTCACTGTTTAAGTGTCATCTTTTTTAAGACAGCCCGAAGCTGCATTACTCTCTCTATATAGATTCAAATTAATAATTTTAAGGAAGAGTTCTCTCTCTCTCTCTCTTTCCTCTTCCCTCTCTCCCCCCTATTAACATACAGTGGAAATTGTTAATTTTCCCCATGTTGTGCCTACTTTCTTCATATTTTTGGTTATTTTTCTATAAAATATTGTTTTATATACTTCCATATGCATAATGTATAATATATACTATATATAATACTTGTTTTTTTCTACCTATCTGAAAAATATATGATTCTTACTCCCTTAATGAAATCCCTAATAATTTTGTGACTATTTTGTCCTGTCTCTTATTAACCTTGACTCTGACTAAAAAATTCTATTAAAATGTTTCTTAGGCTTATCATACTCCACTTTAAAATATGCGATAGATGTCCTGTAACTTTCCAAAATTTCCACATTCATCATCCTTTGGCTTGAAGAAACTGTTGCTTTTATATCAAAGTGTTACTTCTTTTATTTCTTAGGCATTTTTGCTTCTATTCTATGAATATATTTTACCATTTTAACATTTTCCGGTGAGACTTGGTGTTTTTGAAAGCTGACACCATGCCTTACCATCGTTATATCTAATTACACCTCCTTTGCTTTCCTCAAGATCCCCCTACATATGACTGGAATGAAGGGAGAAGGTGGAGAGGGTTGAGGGAGGAAAATGTGAGTGTTTTGAAGGCCCCAAGTAGGGTCAGAATAATCGGTATTGTATGGGCTCCTTTCTTGACTATGAATTTTTACTTTTAGGTTTGACTTTTTGAGAATGAAATCTAATGGGGGGGGAGGGAGTGAAGGATTCTGAATTAGGGAATTGCAGGATTAAATGTGCATTTTGTGAGGCATGGAAAAAAAAGAGAATAATCTGAAGGTCAGTAGATCAGGTAAAAGCCAATAATGATTTGTGAGAAAGTGGCAGCAATAAAGGAACAAAAAGATGACAGGGCTGAGAGCTACAGAGGAAGTCAAAGCCAATGGCATTTTTCAACTTCTAAATTGCTCACCATCATTGAGTAGTGAAATAGTTTTGTAGGTCTTATCTAGCATCTTTTGTTTGTTTGTACTTGTGTTGCTCATTTTGGAATTTTTTTTTGATATTTAATTATATATGATATTACATTAAACACTTTGTCAGACATAAAGATACATATTTCATGACAAAACCTTCTTCCATTTAGATATACAGAGGGTATAATTTAAAAAATATAATTTTTAGAAGTATAATTTTTAAAATATAATTTTAAAAGTAATTTAAAAAATTATAATACAGTTTTCTCCTTTCTTAAAAAGTGCATACATTTTTTGGCACCGTGTGTGTGTGTGTGTGTGTGTGTGTGTGTGTGTGTGTATTAGGTGAAGACAGAAAATGCATTTCAGGCAGAATATTGGAATGCCTGGGTTAAGAATATGGGCTCTATACCAGTTTTCTGGTTTAGACATTACTATGTTTACTAGATGTATGATGTTGAAAACATTACTAACCTCTTGTCTCAGATACACTATCTATAAAATAAATGTTATAATACCTATTTCATACATTTTTATAGAAACCTAATACATGAATATGTATAAGGCTCTTAAAGCAGTGCCTTGTACATGCTAAGGGCTAATAAATGTTAGCAATAATTTCTACTGTCCACAAAAATAGAAAAGTCAAGCAATCAAACAAAAAAAACCCTAATTATCTGGAGAACTTGGTGATGGAGTAGAACTAGGGGGTAAATGAGAAGACTGCAAATGGGTTTCACTTTCATCAAAGAGTTCTTGGCAGAATATCTTAATTTGTAGTTGAAATTATAGAGAAGGTTTCTCAGAGAAAGTGAAGAGTCAGAGAATGTTTTTCTCTGAAGAAAGATTAAGAAAGGAGGAACCAGAAAGAAAGAAAAAATCAGAAGATGGTAATAAGATTGAACCTAAGGCAGAAAATTGGAAGTAGTCAGCAATCTAAGAAAAAGGAAGTGGTCAACCGCATCAAAAATCCCTGAGAATTTATTTAAAATGGATAGTCATGATCATCTCTTGGTTTTGACCAAACAGTGATCACAAGTAAAGAGAACAATTTCTGTACAAGAATTGGCGTGTGTGTCTGGGGAAGGGTGGGGTGGGAAAACAGAGAATAAAATCCAAATGGATATGCAGTAAATGAGAGATGTGTCATGAAATAACCCTACCCTTGTATTTTGTGATGAAAATGAGAAGAGTCGTCTGGTATCATCCCTAGTAAGTGAAGAGGAGCACAGAGATTGGGAGAGGTGAAGTTGAAGGTTATAGGAGAGATAAACCTCCTCGGGACACACATACTTTTTCTACTGAGATTTGATGATAGGAAGAAAAAGACTTAATTAATCAAAACTCACTGTGTGCCAAGGGAAGAGCTAGTTTTCTTCTTATGACAACCTAGAAAAGTAAATAAATTGTTTATTTCAATTTATACCTGAGAAAACAGAGGCATGGAGAGGTTAAGAATCTCATGAAATTAAAACGAGATATCCCAATGAGGAGCTTGGAATTGACCTTAGACAGCCTGAATTTTAACTCTGCCGTTGTTGTCTACTCTATCATAAAAAGGGAAGACGTGAAAGAAGAAAAGTTACAAATGAAAATAATATCGTAATGACCTTCCATAAGCTTCAATACTCAAGAAACAAAGCTAAACAGCCAAATTATAGAAAGTTATTTTTAAACTATCAAATGACTTCTTTTACTATTACCAGGCCATTTTATTCTTAATGAAAATGAAGTAACTCCCAAACCAAACTAAACATTGCCCTTATGTGATGTACCGGGTTTTATATGCACAGAAGCAGTGTCTACCAACCGTCCTTGATGGTGGTTGACTATGCTGTTCAGTGACCAGTGCCATCTCTATTTGAGAATAATATGGAAAGTTCACCCATGTAACTGTTAAACATGTAGATAAACTGATGAAATTGATTTTCTATTTTCCTTCAGATTTCTTCACGTAAAGCATTCGTTTGTGTTTAATTCTTCTATAAATTGCATATAAAAGCTTATAATCAGTGACTCCACAGGAAAGTGGTTCCACAGGAAGGTGTCATGGGCAAAAAATGACTGGATATCAGTGACTTCATATTGTTTATGCCCTTTAATAGTGACAGCACATGGTGAAGCAAACAGTGACAGCTCTGATTTATCTTATTCAGTAGGAATCTTGAAAAGCATGGTATGTGTGTTTTGTTAGAGAAGGGAGTTTGGAGTAGGGAGAGGCAGGAGGACCATTTTCCTGTGGGACATGACAGGGAACCTTTGCCTTCCTGTTTCAAAGACAGAGGGTGACAGGACCGGCCGGGAGGCACAATGGTTATGCATATGGAAGACAGAAATGATGGGAATTAATGAACCTGTGATTTTCTTCCTCTCAGATGCATTTCTTCCCACTTTCTTATTCTCCTCCTTCGGTGTTCTCAGGGGAGACTCTCATTTTGGAGACTGAGGAAGAGACTCACCTTCATTTTTAGAGAGATTCTGTTTGCTAACCTGCATCAGATCCATAATCCTTATTCTCCTTTTTAATTTTCTCCAATAGTGTACAATTCTTTGTTCAGGCAGGAATTTTCCTGCAAGACACAACATCTATGAAAGTAAATCTTCCTCACATGAAATACAACTATGAATTTGCCCTAGTGGTTTCTCGACTCAAACAAAAAACATAAAGTTACTGAATTGGACTTCTGTGAGAAAACGGAGCATCGGAATCTATGAGAAGCCTTCTAAATTTTACAGGAAGCAATAAGTTCTGAAAAGACACATTTTTAACAATGCCAGCAACGTAAATTAAGTTATACTTTACATATGAGAATGTATGTATGATAGGATAGTAACGGTTTGAGCAAATGTAATTTAAATTTGTAATCATCGTTGATAGTTGAAACAAAGTACAAAGTAGTCCCCCCGCTTCCTTGAATAGATAAGAAGTTCTACCTTAAGGTTTATTTATATCAGAATGGCTATCGAAATTTAGAGCATTTGGTGTACATTTAGTCCCTAGCGAAAAGTTAACTTCTGCTGTGGTGGGAAGGCACAACGAAGCACAGATTTCTTACTGTTGACTTGACTCAGGCTGGGTTGAATCGTGGTGGTGGAGGTGGTGGTTGGTGCAAACGCCAGTGATGGAGGGGAGAGAACAGAGCAGGCTAAGGATTTAAAGACCCTAAGCTGTGTATGCTGCGCCCTCTGCTGGTCTCCACACACCTGAAACAAAAAGCGACTGGAAAAGAAAGTAAAAAATACACATATCCTTGCTACTCTAAAATAGGCATTCTTTGTAGACTGGGTATGAAACTTATTTTTCTACATCTAAATTAGGGTATTCCAGACATTAGGCATTTTATCCCTAATCCAGTTTATCACATGACTGACTTCCTGTAGCTAACGTAAGGAAATAAAGGCAGCGCAACAGACGTTTGTCACGTGGAAATACAAGTTTCCAAACAGATAAAATAAGAATTATTATTTGAATAACAAAAACCGAATTATACATTTTCTTTAAATGGCCACTGCTTAGAGGGATATTTTAGACTTTTTAGATTTTTATTTATGTTAAATACTTAAAAGAATTTAATTTGAACACACAGTTTAAAAATACCCATATTGGAAAAAAAGTCAAGTTCTCCACACAAGTTATCATACTTCATTTCTTATATTGGGGCACAAAAAGACCCCAGGAAATCAAATTGAAAAACGGAGAGTTAGGCAAGACTTCTTGCTGCATGAAGAGCTATTTCAATACCTCCTGCCTCAGTCAGAATTGGTCTGGGACCAGTACCGAGTGTACAGGGGACCGTCAGGTAGCTGAAACTGTGGGGCTCAGTTGGCAGTGCCAGTGAACCTGATACTGCTCCCTGAGATCCACTCTCTCTCAATGCCTTTCTGATTCCCTTTCAGAAGAGCTTGAGGCAAAGCTACTGAACCCCAGTTTCTTATAGGGAACCGTTTGTTTCCTGGCTACAAAGATCAGGTACAAATAATATGTACCTGAGACACCTTTCCCCCAAGATCACAAAGAAGAAGAACGTGCAGAGCTAGCCCCTTTTGAGGAAAGTGCTCGCTTGTGTTATTTTCCTTAGAGTAATGGCAGAAGGTAACATTGGCCAGAAAGCATTGATTGAAGCAGGAAAGGAGGGAACAGGGATTAGTCACAGTAGCCTACAAATGACAGATGTTTTTGAAACCTCTGTCTCTCCAGCATGCAAACATGACCACTATTTTAACTGCTAAAGAGACTTCCAGTCACACGCTTGTGGGGGAAAAAGTCAGAGAAATGTCCAATAGAATCATCAGGGGAAACAGCATGCTAGACACCATTCTGACCACAAGTCCCTGGACATGGCTGTCAGTGACGTGAGTGAACAAGAGTCATGCCAATAGAAACAAGGCCATGGGTAGGAAGATGCCTTCCTTTAGTTTAGGGAATTGTGGTAGGAGGAGGACTCAGCCGCTTGGGCAGTCAACGTTTAACTTTGCCTGTGGTGCTGAAACAAAATCAGATAATTTTGAGTATTTTTTTTAAAAACCTAGGATAGGAGGGAGAAAGATAGGTACATATTATGTAGTGTAGACGTGCATGTGTGTGTGTGGTGTGTATGTGTGTTTGGGTGTGTATATGTGTGTGTGTGAGTGTGTGGTAATACATACCTGTGCATGAGTAGCAGGGACTTGTTATTAACAACTTATTAGTGACACATCCTTCAGTAAAGCTTTGGGCCTTGTTTCTTTTCTCTGTAAAGGTTTAGGCTTGTTAAATGTAGTATCTCATGCAGCCCTAAAAGTCTGTGAATCTATATATTTAGTCATCTTGCTTGTTTATAAATATGTTTTCAAGGAGCAACTTAAGGAATTGGCAGAGAAATGGGGATCAGTCAAGTCTCTCTCAGGGAAGTCTCATGAAGGAAGCGGATATTGATTTACGTTTATGAAGAAGCTTATCTAAATTTGACATCTAATACGTAAGTTATCAGAATCCAGATAACTGATAGAAATGTTTTCTTTGAATTCTTTTTCTAAAAATGAGTTGATAAAGCCTTAAATAGAGTTTTGAAATAGAGGGTGAGCTTAGTTGAAGAGGATTGAGGTGGGTTTGACTAGGAAGGAAAACTACAGCTTAGAATTTTAAAGCTGGAAGTTCATGAGGCTGAACACGATAGCTCATGCCTGTAATTCCAGTGCTTTGGGAGGCTGAGGCAGATGGATTGCTTGAGCTCCCAGGTTCAAGACCAGACTGAATAAGTGCAATATCCCATCTCTAAACAATAACTGGATGTTGTGGCGGTGCCTGTACTCCCAGTTACTAGGGAGGCCGAGATAAGAGAATCGCTTGAGCCCAAGAGTTTGAGGTTTCTGTGAACTATGACACCATGGCATCTACCCCGGGCAACAAAGTGAGACTCTATTAAAAAAAAAAATGTTTTAGGGGAAATATATGAACAAAAGAGAATAATGCCCTTATTCTATTAAATAATGTTAAATAGTAATATTAAGTACTTGAAAATGAGTCAAAACCAGACAAATGAAGGTAGAAAAGACACTACAAAAGAGGAAACATGACAATAAAATGCTAGAAACTATGAAAAGACATGGAAGGTATGAGGGACATTACATGCATTTCCATATCGTCAGAGCAATGCTTTTCCACCTTTTTTATTTCACGGCACACTTGAACTTATAGCGAAATGGCCATGGCATACTTAAATTATTTTGATCTCCCCCCCCCCAAATGAGAATAAGAATATATTTACTGTGCTTTAAACTTCTTTTGAAAGTAATTTAATTAATGATCTTTAAAAAATGTCAAGGCACACCTAAGATACTCTCATGGCACTGGAGTGTGCCACGGCACACCAGTTGACAATCACAGTATCAGAGCATAAATTGTGAGACAGGGGATTCTGTAGTGGAAAGTGTAACTGAAAAGATGATATTCAAGTCATTCTATGCCGCCGACCTAAGACTTGGGATTTTTTTCTATTGCTGGTAAGGTAAGGGCTTTAAACAAATCAGCAGTGCAGTCTGACTTGCATTACAAATAGAGCAACCCTGCCACTGCATGGAGGGCGCATTTGATGATGGCAGCCTAGAAGCAAGCTCTTCAATGGCCACACAGTGATTATTGTGAAACAGGCCACATGTAGTGGGGAAGGAGGACATATGAATAGAAATTTTTAGAACCTCAAATCAGCAGGATTTGTTTAATTGCTTGCTTATCTAAAATGCTAGGGAAGACTCCCTGACTCCTCCCAGATTTTTTGGTTTGAGTAAGCATTAACAGATAACAGGAACGTTGGGGAAACAATGGGTGGTGGGTGAATGACAATGTGATGCCTTGTGCACGGCTCTGGGTATGTTGAATCTGGGAGGCATGCAAGGTATCTATGCAAGGGTGCCCAATAGATGCCATGTTCAAGGAGGAGGGGTCCAGAGACAGAAGAAATTGTGTTTGGATATTTGGATAAGATTGAGTTTAAATTCAACAGAATTTGGCCTTTTTTTGGATGTTTGGATTTTTTTTTTTTCTGTCATCATCTAATAGATAGGCTCATGAAAAGGTTAGGTAAATTACAGGCAAAATATGAAAATTTTTTTTTGCAGCACATCTGTATTTTATGAGCAATCTGGTTGTTCCCACTGCCTACTTAAGACATTTAACACATTATAAACACTCTATTATTTAGACTTTAACATCAACTTGGCACTGGGGGAAAAATAGGGAAGTAATGAATCTTGTTTCTTCCAAAATTAGAAGCAGTAAAACCGCACACCTGAATTTTACAATTAATTAATATTCTCATAGTGTGACATCTGGTAGGGGGAAAATGGGAAAAGTAGACAGAGGGTTAGAGAGAATGGATGTTTCAGAAACAGATTTAGTTGGCTTTGAAAGAATTACAAAGAAGCAAATGGAGAAGATGTGAAAATACAAAAGGGGACAGACTGAAAAGGGACTCATGAAGCCTAGAAGGGTCTTGGTCTTGTAAACTGTTACTCTTTAAACACAGAGCTCCGTGAACAGATAGGGACTTTTTTTTTTTTTTTTTCTGGCTTTGGCTATGGCATCTGTCTAACTATCCAAGTAGAGAGTGTTAGGAGCAGAGAGGAACAGGGAGGGACTATGACAATGGGAATGGAGTTGGAAGCATGATTTCAAAAGACACTTGGGGAGAAAACTCCACAGCAAATGTTGTCTGAGTCAACATAAGGATTGTTGAAGACGGAATTACATTGCAGTGCCCTAGAGTCTCTGTCTTGAGATAAAATAGTCTCTTCACAGGGTGCATTCACTCTACTTTCTTCAAATTCCACAGTGAAAATTTTATTCTCTTTTTTCCTACAAGATAGATAGATGATTGGCAGATTTGATTTTCGCATTTCTCCTTACTAATGAGTACACTCAAGCCACATCATTGTTCTCACTGATTTTCACATAGAATGTTAATACTGATTTAATAAATATTATTTTCCTCAGCATAAGATTTTTATTATTGTTTTTTATCATCCTTGAACTGGTGGTACTTTTCTTTTGGTTATAATGATTACATTTGTTAATATTTGTTTAGTGCAGATATATTTAGCTGAGGTCCTGAGTGAAAGTAAGCAAGATTAGAACAATGAAGAGTTCAA
>CAUYRH010085709.1:0-17586 GCA_963574655.1 Perodicticus potto
GAATTATTTCTAGAACACTCAATTTCCTTTGCCCAGATCCATCAGAGGAATCACTATTTGTAGAAGCTCTTGCCTTACAAAATGTATTTCTTAAATAATAAGACTTAAAAGTTGAACACTTCTTGACCCATGGGCTGCAGACCTTTGGATGTCGTGTTAGTAGGCATGATAACAGTATTCATCTCCTTGTATATTTCCATAGAGCTCTTAGGTGACCAGAAACATCATTCATGAGCAGCAATATTTCGAAATATGTTTTTTCTGAGCAGTGGTCTTCACAAAAACAGGAACATACTATAAAGTCATAGTATAAACAGATGGGTTATCATCCAGGCTTTGGTATTCATTGTTAGAAAATAGGCAGAGTAGATTCAGCATAAATTCCTTAAAGTTCTTAGGATTTTCTAATGATAAATGAGAAATTATTGTTCAGCTTTAAGCTTCAATTTAAAGTCACCAGTTAAATCAACCTCTACCAACAGAGTCATCCTGTCCTTTGAAGCTTTAAAGCAAGACATTGACTTCCTCTTGCTGTGAAAGTCCTAGCTGACATCTTCCTATAGAAGGCTGTTTCATCTACTTTGAAAATCTGTGTCGTTTACTGTAGCCACATCATCAACGATCTTAGCTAGATCTTCTGAAGAACTTGCTGCAGCTTTTATATCAGCACTTGCTGCTTCACCTTGCACTTTTTTGGTTATGGAATGACTTTCTTAATTCTCAGGAACCAGCCTCTGCTAGCTTCCAGCTTTTCTTCCACAGCTTTCTTACTTCTCTCAGCTCTCATAAAATTGAAGACCTTGCTTTGAGTTAGGCTTTGGCTTAAGGGAATGTTGCAGCTGCTTTGATAATCTATACAGACCACTATAACTTTCTTGACATAACTTTCTTGATTTCACTTTCTTATCACTTGTGTGTTTACTGACAAAGCTTTCAATTTCCTTCAGCATTTTTCCTGTGCATTCACAATTTGGCGAACTGGCACAAAAGGGCTTGCTTCTGATCTATCTTAGCTTTTAACATGCCATTCTCATCATTTCTTTCTATTTAATGTGAGAGACGTGTGATTGTCCCCTTCACTTGAACACATAGAAGCCCCTATAGGATAATGAATTGGCTTCATTTCAATATCATTGTGTCTTGGAGCTCAAGGAGAAGGAGAGAGATGGGAATAGCTAATGTGTGGAGAAGAGAGAACACATACAACGTTAGTTAATTAAATTTGCTCTTTTGTACGGGTGTAGTTTATGGCATCCCAAAATCATTGTGATAGCAACAACAAAAACCAGTGATCACAGATCACCATAACGGTTACGAGAATCAAGAAAATTCCAAGAAACACATAGTGAGCACGTGGTCTTGAAAAATGGCACTGATAAGCTTGTTCAACACAAGATCGCCACGAACCTTCTACTTGTTAAAAAATGCACTCTCTGTGAAGTGCAATACAGTCTAGTGCAAAGAAACTGGCATGCACTGCCTGACAGAAGTAAAATTTCTCTCTTGTTCTGTTATTTATTGTTTGACCCAGGGTTCTCGCATGTTGCCTGGGCAGGCCTCACACTCCTGGGCCCAAGTCGTTCTCCCAGTTCAGCCTCACGAGTTTCTGAGATTGAAGGCACACACCACTGTCCCAAATGTCTCTCTCCAAACAAATTCTAACATTAATGAAATACTTGAGTTTAGCAGATGCATTTTTTTCATTTACTAGTAGAACTAAGAATCATTTTTTATACTTTAGTGTTATCTCTTACTATACCACAACCTGAATTTTAGGTGAATCATTTTCCAGCTAATTAAAACATGATTTATGCATACTATTCATCATAACATTTATTAAATCATTAATTTACAAACTCATAAAATATTTAAATTGAAAAGACTGTAGACATTACTTACATCACATTTGTAATTTTATGAATGATAAAAATAAGATTAAAACATTTAAGTAATGAAAAAAATCATGGCTAGGATGCAGTCATCTCTGGTTAAATAAATGGCCAGAATAAGGAACGATAAAGGAACAAAATACTGAAATAAATCAAAAAACTCATAATTTATAAGATGGAGGTGCTGAAATGGAACACAGATCAAAACTAAGGATGCTTGACTCATCAGCATTCATCATCATAAGTTTCTCAGATGTCCAAATGATATTATAAACAAACCCTGCAAAGTTCTTCAGGCTAACTAAACAGTGAATCCTTCCACCAAATGCATAAATACACAGTTGAAATAGTCCAAAAACTGAACAAATAAAAATGTAAAGCATAAGGTGGCGCCTGTGGCTCAAAGGAGTAGGGTGCCGGCCCCATATGCCGAGGTGGCGGGTTCAAACCCAGCCCCGGCCAAAAACTCCAAAAAAAAAAGGAAAGCATCCGTTTGGGTTAAGTTGCCTTTATTTACTATTACACAATTATTCGCTTTATTTTCTCTTATTAGGTACTTAATCCGACCAGATCCACTGGCATATCTCCCGAACAGTGAACCTAGTAGAAGAAACAGCATCTGCAATGTGTCTGGCCAAGACTCTCGGGAGGAAACACAGCTTTGACGAGAAAGAAATAAGAGACTCAATTTTTTTTTTCTTACGAGGATCTTGCTTGTTACAATAAAAGTGTTACTGGCATGAAAGAAACCAGATTGGAATATATTAAATTCTCTCATATTTAAAAGCATAATCTAATGGCTTAGACATATATATCATTTTGAATCTTACTGTTCTACTTATTGGTACTCCCCCTCATAATATTTGAAAGATACGGGATGATTTTGCAAACCTAAATTAAAACATAAACATTGGAATATGATTTTTGTTTTATAATAAGCCAAACCATACAAAGCTGATATTGAAAAGTCTTAAGGTTTTATGAAAGCAGACTAAAATCTAACTCTATTTGGGGCATCACGATGGACTTAGGAGACTGCTGCTCCCCTTCAAAATTAAATGTCATATTACGTTTTCTTTTTTTGGTAATCTTATAAAATTCAGTTAATCCTAAATGTCTAGGCTTCTCTCCAGAGAGAGGGACCAACAAACTTGTAGGGCTGACTTTTGTGTAACAATCATAGTTTGCATTAGAATACAAATCATTAAGTCAGGTTAACCTATTTTATCTGCTTTTTATACTTCACAATCACATTCATTTTAGAATTTGAGACTTCGATGGCATGTTTTAGTACACTGAGGAAACTAATATATAAACAAAAAGAAATATTACGTACCAGAGCTTCTTGGTCACTTTATGTGTAGCACACATTTTATGCCAAGAACAGTGCATAGCACAATGCCTAGCACACAGAAAATACTCAGTACAAATCATCCAAGAACTGAAATATTGACTGGGTTTCTTGAAATATAAAGTAATTTTCATTAAACTTTTGAGTTATAACATTTTTCATCTATCTATATAATAATTTCATTAGGAAACTACTTTAAAATTGACAAAAGAAAACTTACTCCTTTTATGGAGTATAAAGATATTCAAAAAGTTAAAAAGTCCTCCTTGTGTCTTTAATATTAAAATAATCACACTCCAGAAATGGTGTGTTAATTATTTGCTTTAATTTTGAAAAATCATCTATAGGAATACATTTTAACACTGTATGAGAAAAGCATAAAATAAAAATACAGAATTATCCTATAAATTTGATATAATTCAGGAAAAGTTTGATGGTTACAAATTTAAATATAAATTGTTCTTTGCTGACACCTTGCTGTATTGCTTTATTTTCCTACAAATACAGACCAAAAAGCACAAGATAATCAATACATAGTATATTTTAAAATATTCCTAGACAAGAGATCAACAAATTTTAAAAAAGATATTTTCCTCTAATTTTGCATTTTCCTTTGTCTTTGAATTTGACATTAAGTTTTAGTTCAACAAAAAATAGGACATACAAGGCTAGAAACAGATATTTTGTCCTTATAATGAAGCAGATCAATCAAACTAAAACCAGAACCTTTTAAAATAGTCTAATGCTCTCTCAAAAAATCTATAAAGATCATGACCACTGTATGATTAATTTGACTTACAAAATGCAGTGTCTTTTCTGTAGTATTGTACATTATCCACATTAGATCAACAAGAACACCAAGAATTTCCCCTAAAACAGAGAAAACCTATATTTGATCAGAGATGTAGAATTTATAACAAGTTATTTAAAACTGGGAGCATGCCTTAAAACTCAAAGATTGTATGCATATATATGTGTATATGTTATACACATGTGAAATATATTTGGCAAACATGGATTTACATATAGAGAAGGCAGAATTGAGCTAAAAAATGTAAAGAAGAAAAATAATGAATGTAATGACCGTGTTTTATATTTACACATCTATAATCCACCATAATGTTTCTTTGAATTGATTTTTTTTATTCCATGACATTTATTTTTAGGAATAACATTAGATTTTACAAATCTTTATTTCCCCACAGATCTGAAGTTTAGTATTTTTGTGACAGTGTCAAGAGTAGGATTTTAAGCTAGGACATAATTATATTTCCTATATAGCTAAGAATTTTGTTTCATAAATTTTAAAATAATTATTTTTGACTATGACTATTAGTCCAAATTTAATATTTGACACAATTCATATCAGCTTGCTATAATAATGAGAGTGCATTAGTCTATCTGATGTTCAAAGAATAAAAAATGCTTATAAAAAAGACTTTTAATGAACTGTTGCCTTTTTAAAATAATTATACTTGCACATGAAAATAAAACATAAAGTCAGTAATAGTCCTTGTAGCCCTATGGGATTTGGTTCTGTTTTATCTATGTATCATTTTGCTACTAGTTACATTGAGTTGCTTTAAAATAAATAATAAAATTATTTCTGATGAAAGAAACGGTTGGTGTTTATTGGTAAAACATTAGCTGCTTAGATTAATTTTGTTCATAAATTATAAAATTGGTTATATTTTAAATTAAAATATCCATGGAGGCAAACTCTTTGGAAAAGACAGCAATGAACGCTCTGTTCTATTGTTGGATTACTTCTTAATATGATATATTCATAATAGATTGCAGCACAGCAGGAAAGGAAAAGGGAGGAAAGAAGATAGAAAGGAGGAAATGCACAAGGGGAAGAAAGGAAGCAGGAAGAAGAAGGAACACGGGGGTGTTGTGGGGGGAGGTGCCAGAAGCATACCATAAATATGCTTTACAAATCAGAGAATAATGTCCAAATACACTTAATTTAAGAGCCAAAAAAGCACTGGTTGGAGAAAAGAAAAATAGTTTAAGTTGCAGTTAGTCTACCTTTGCAGGTAGACTTCCACTTCCAGGCAAATAGATGGAGTAGACTTGTTTCTTTCTCCCTAGTCATTCTCTAAGTACAGCTAAAAACCTAGACATTATATACAAAACAGACAGAAGACTGAGCAGTGGAAAGAACAGCATGGTGGTGAGTTCTCTGAGATTTCTTTCTGCGTCTTACACATAGTCCTAATGTGGATATTAGGAAACACCAGTGAGCACAGACTAAATGTGTCTCAAGCAAAGTCTGCTTTCTCCTTCCAGAGGACTGGCTCCTGCAGCTATGCAGCCTGCTCAGCTCCAGACTTCTGGTGCTTCTGCTGTGTGATGGCTTCCCCAGAGAATAATTCCTAGAATATACAGAGGTCAGCACACACCGTGGCCAGAAGGTTCTCTCAGCACACTGTCAGATCGTTTTGCGGTGGAGTGCCTCCAGTTTGATGCTTCCCCATGAAAAGCTTGCTCTGCCACCCTAGACGGTAGATTTCCAGCATGTGTTGCCAAGGCAGCACTATAGTGACTTCTCCGCCATTCTGTGAGCCTCAGCTGTGCCGTCTCCACGGAATCTGGATTTCATTCAGTCCTGAGGTCTCTTCCTGGAGCACTTTATCTCAGCCCTGAAGATAATAGATATTCCTTATATCTGCTATTGCTCTATATTTTCAAGTTCTCTTTAATTCTTACTAACCAAACTGGTATTACTCCACAGCACTGTTCAAGTTAATAATCTTCCAGAAAATGGTCTCTATCCAAATCACTGTGTGGTTTCTGTCTCCCAACTGGGCCTCGACTGATAAATGATGCATAAATCAGCAGTTCTCTGTTGATTAAATCTGAATAATAATATCAAATTTGTAGGACTACAAATCTAAAAGACATATTTAAAGCAAATTTAACAAAGTAAATAGCACCTGCTGAGAAACTTTTCAGGCAGATGATGCAATCATCCTTTGGAATATAAGGCTATTTTTCTTTCATTTTGATCTCCTTTACTCCATTGTACGGGACCGCTTTCCAGTCTGTCTCATTTGGGTGAGGGAAGAGTAGGACGAGCCAGCTCTAATTACGTAGTTCAATCTAAGATTACAACAAACAGTTCTTACAAGAAGTAATTTGGTTTATAATTAAACTATATGTATAACATTATTCCATAAAATAGTATTTTTGACTTAAATCTAAAAAAACTATTGCTCTTGTCTCAGGGTAAATATTAGAAATTTTCACCAATTGCAATATTATTAATCTAAAGAAATATAGTGTTGTTTAACAGAAAGATACATATTTTCTCCTTTTTGTATCATACGCAAAATGTTTCATTTAAGTGATACCAACCTATATAACTTTGTACTTGGAAATTACATACAATTTCAAAAGAAAACACCTTTAAATTCTGAAGACTGTCAGTCCTTGATTTGTATGTTATTGGTATCCAGATAAATTAAGAAAGTTTGAACGGGTCAACAGAATACAAAGATGTATTTTCTTCTCTGAAAATTCTCAACTGACAAATGACAGAGCCTATAAGATGCTCATCATTAGACATGAGGTAAGTACTGAAGTTGAGGTTCATAAATACAGAGCATAGCCATATAGGACTGTTACATTAAATTTTACTAAGAAAATATTTTTAGAGTTGTAAATACCTTTTATTACTGATTATTGCCTTACTTTATTACTGATTATTGCCTTGTTAATTTGAATTACATATAATAAATTTCAAATTTTAATTGAGATTGCAGACTGAGTACCCCCTTCAAAAGATCTGTCAATCTGTCACATGATTTCACAAAGAAATTGGAATTGTATGGTATTTATGAGGCAGGACAGGTTTAGTTACACTGTATACAATAGATAAACAACATACATATTAATACATAATCTCAGATGCTTTAGTATAATAAAAATTATTTTCATCTGGAATAGTGCCCAATGCACTTATTAATTTGCCTTAAAGTTTTTGGATAAAAGAAAAATATAAAGTTTTTGGATAAAAGATTTTATAAATACATATTCATTGGAATAATATAAATATCCAAATAATTTCAGTAATGTAAATATAAAAAATATTTATTGCCTTTAAAAAGAATTTAAACATAGGTTTAAAACTGGGAGAAATAATAATAATTTGACAACATATTTCAATTTTTAGATGAAGTAAAGTTTTAGAATAAACTTTAACTGAGCTATTAATGACTTGATTTTGAAAACAATACCTTCTATTAACTTTTTAATGAAAACTAATTGATTTTTAATGATTCTGGCAAAAAGCATGCTGTGAAATGACTATAAAATGACTGACATTTCCACTGGAAAACATGTTGCTAAAAAATAATTAAGTAGCTGTGCTTGATTTATCATCAGCAAGCAAAGAAGAATATTTATTTATTTTGAAGCATTCAAATCCTCCAAATTAGTGTGGTCACTCCTCATTTCTCACTTTAGTGAAATCGAGATTTATCTTTGCACTGGAAAACAAGTTGCCATGTAATTTAAGCAAGAGGAACCATAATCACTAACCTGTAAAGTCAGTGTTACAAACTCAAAAGCCTGAAGGAGCCAAAGAGAAAATGGTTCTTTTGTCACTTTGGAATGTAAAATGTTTAGGGCACATATTTTTTAAACAAGAAATCTGTCGAAAACTTTCTCCCTATTTTCCATTATAGTTGTGACATTCATTAGTACTAAAAGTTAAAATTAGGTAATGAAATGATTTCATTTTGTTAAAAAGTTAATTTGGGAGCCCTGCTATTATATTTTCTTGAATTTTGCTAAAATATTGATATCCATGTTCTGTAGATAACAATTTATTCACAATGTGTTATTAGGATAAACAATGATTTAGTATTTTGAGATACTTCCTGAAATATTAGTAAAGTTTTTTGAAGCAACAATTATTAACACATTAACTTCCATGTCAGTTGTATTTAATTTATGCTAATTTTCAGGCCAGTACCTCATAAAGCAAATATAACTCACACATCCCTTGATCTTTCTTGACCTAATAAAACACCATGGCCGAAGGAAAAATTTTTTTTTCTAGTGTGGCAGTCAATATGTTAAAAGGTATTGATAAGATCTTGCCTCATAATCATTTGGATTTTGGAAGCAATATTTCAATATTAGAAGAATCAAGCTTCCCTTACATCTTTCAATATGTTCTAACACCCTCTGTTTGTTTCCTTCTTTATGTCAAATACTCACCAAAGCAATGACCTAATCCATATAGCCTTGAAGTTATTTAGTGAAGTAATTTAACATCTTTTGTATCATAGATAGAAACCAATTTTTAAGACTCTAAAATCAATTATTTCTTTGTAACTCTCTCAATATCATCATAGAATAATCTACGAGAGACAGATGATGATCAAGGCTAAGTAATTTGTTTTGTGTATACAATATTGATCACTTTACTAGACGTATCTGGGTTCTAATTACTATGTCTTGCATCCTGCTATGGTGCACTGCACTCACTTTGTACAGAGGCTGCTGCTTGACCCTCAGATATTCATATATAAGAACTAAATGGTGGGGCATATTTTGGTCATGTGGAAAAGTGGTAATTCACTCAGAATCAACTCCCCAACCTTGTGAAATTCTTCTGAAAGCCTAAAAAGATGAAGTGGTGCTGATGTCTATTTCCCAACCACTTAATGCAAAAGAATTACTGAAAGTAACATGTGGCTTTGCTGAAAGGAATGTTAAGTTTGGAGTCAGGATTCATTCCAAACAGCTTTAGTAACTGGGTAATGAAATTGGAAATGATGTTTTTAGGTGAAAATCTTCATAGATATGGACCCCCCAAAGTTGTTACATGCTAACCATCTGTGTATGTTCATGGACTACAAAAAGAAATGGTTGGAGCTCTTTTTCTGGAATAGCTATCAAAGCTGTTGTTGTATTATCCTTGTTGTCCTGAATTTCATCAAAATATCTTTCTTTCAATATTTCCTTTATCTTTAGGTAATGAAAAAGTCATGTAGGACCAACCCAAGTGAGCAGGGAGGATATTCCAATATTGTTATTTGTTTATTGGGTAAAAATCCCCTCACAGACAGTGGTAAGTGAGCTGGCGTATTGTTATGATGCAAGAGTCACGAGTTATTGGCTAACAGGTTTTTCAGTTAAGATTTTCCTAACTGTTTATCAATGTTTACTTGGTCTGCTGTGCTTCTCACAGTCAGCTGATGATTTTGACACATAATTCCACAAATGTTTGCAATGTTACCACAAGTTCTGCTTCCTACAGGCTTCTCTAACCTCTGTTCATTAGCAATACTCTCTCTCCCTTCAGAAAAACATTTAATTCATTTGTACACTGCTGTTTCCGTCATAGCTTCATTCCCATAAACATTCACTAACATTTTACTGATATTGTTTTCACTCTTTCCAAGTTTAACAAGAAATTTACATGTTTTCTTGTTGCTGTAATTCAAGCTCCAATATTCGTATGATGAAACACACAAACACACAACAATTATTAACATCAATCAGCAAGACACTGCCACATATCAACAGGAACAGAACTGTAAGACCTTGATATACCAGGGTTATGAAACCTTAATGAATTGTTTATATGGTGCTTCCATCATAAGAGCATGGTGACAAGTTTGCAAACTTAATTGTCAGACCTCATATACTTAATGAGTCAGCAATCGTGACTCCACCCACAAAGCCCTGGGTTATTGACCCGAGGAAATACTTATTGATTACCAAATAGGCATTACCTTATAAACTCTAGATAATTACTAATTATCTAAGAATATCTAATTGTCTCAAAATTACTAATTTCTATAAACTAATCATATTCTGTGTGCCCCATATTATTCAAGAATTGCAATTTTCCAATTTATTTTCCCGGGTATGGATGTCTGACAGTTAGTATAGAGAGGTAGGAATAGGGAAGAAAAAGTAAAAACTTAATTTTATTTTAAAATCTTTTCCCAATTAGAGTTACAAACTACTACAGCTCAGAGAACAAAGGCAAGTCAGTCCACTGGTTCTGATGCCATTGTGTCTAAAGGGAAATCTTAGAGTTCAAATCTATTTGCTCACAGAAAGGAAATCCCTCATGTGCATGCACAATCAAGAGGACAAGGGCCGAGGAATGCAAATCTCATTCATTTCATACATATTTTATCACTTTGTGCTCCTATTTTTGATTTATGCCTTTCTGTTTTTATACATTTAGTTATATGTATAGCTAACTGTAGCAAAGAAAACCCCACAAACTTCTGAAAGGTTAGAAATCTCTTTCCATAAGGCAAAAGGGGATTAAAAAAAAAGGTCAAACTTTTTTCCCTACTGGTATTTCTATTCTTAAGGTTCAAGTTCCCTGGCCTTAAAGCTGGAGGGGCTTTAGTATGGTATGAAAGAAAACACTCTTCCCTGTAGTGCACATTTGGTGTATGTGTGTTTTATGTATGAGTATGTGTGAGTGACATTTTGATATCTGCACTTCCTGTTATGGAGTAATTCTCCATTATTTATAGACTTAATGGGTTGCAAATTCTGTATCCACAATAGAAAATGAAGGTAAAAACTCTTAATCTAATTCCAATGATCTAGGCTTGCCCCTACCTTAGAATTTAGTTAGGAGCTGATACAGTGAAAATGAAAAAGTGGTTAAAATTAATTCATGGTTCTGTACAAAGGTAGCAGTGGTGCCCATTTGCAGTATCCAACAAAACAAAATGTCTAGCAGTGGACAGTAGGCAATACATTTACTCTGGCCAGACTGCTGTGTTACCAAACGTCAAAATATTCACTAATTCTTACATGTTTCCCAAGCCTACATCCTTATCCTCTAGATGATAGTGCAAGCCCCTACACCTGTCTAAAAATTTCTCTTTTGTATTAGAGAAATATGTCTTTGTAAACTTAAACACATACAGTAGGCTTTGGCAAAAAGAGCCATAATAATTTTCCCTTTTGTATTTACCCTATTGGGTGGTTTCCTCTATACTGAGGCTCTCTTGGCCTGTTAGTTGCTTTGGCTAATGGGATAACAGCAAGAAAGAGGAAAGGAGAGGTCAAGAAAAAGCTAAAATATCAGGACTTAGACTCTTTCCTCCTGTTTAAAACTGCAAAGCCACTGTGTAAATAAGCCTGGGCTTGCTGATCTGAAGAATCTGAGATCACATAAAAAACAGAAAATGGTCCCAGCTGAGAACCACCCACAGACCAAATAGTACAGCATGCCAGACAGTAAAGCTATCTTAGAGCACCACACATCAGCTGATCTTCCAAGAGACTGCAGAGTTAATTAAAGACATCACAAACCAGAAAACACACCATGAGCTGCCCAATGGAATCATAAAAAATAATTAACTTTTCTTGGATTTGGCTATAATGTTTTGAACTGATTTGTTATATAGCAAAGCTAATTGTTATACCAAGTATTAATTTCCATGCTCTCTTCAAAAGGAGAGGACAGAAAAGGCATGGAGGCTCAAGCCTCTTATCCCAGTACTTTGGGAGGTCCAGAAAGGAGGATTGCTTGAGGTCAGGAGTGAGAGACCAGCCTGGGCAACACAGAGAAACCTGTCTCTACTAAAATAAATTTAGTTGACTGGGTGCAGTATCCTGTGCCTGTGGAGTGAGAGTGGCCATTGTAGGAGCATCTTTTGAGCCGGGAGTTCAAGGTTACAAGGAATATGATTGTGCCACTGTAGTCCAACCTGGGTGACAAAGTGGGATTCTATCTCAGAGAGAGAGAGAAAGACATAAAGACTTTTCTAACTCATTCATACAGCTATGAATTCAGGTTCTCTGGATTATGGTTGTTGCTTCTCTCAGGTACTAAAGTCTCTAAACCAGAAAAGCCTAGACAATAGAAAACAAGACAATTCTTTATCTCTTTCTCATTTTCTTTTTTTTAAATGTGTGTCATTGCCTGCAATCTTGAAAAGATCCACCTTTAGTTCCATCTCTTGGTATTCAGAGCATCATTCTCTGACTACAGTAGAAATAGATTCATACACTGGTTACTGGTTCACATAATGCATCACATTTTCCAAGACAGCACCACATATTTGAAAGACTTTATTGTCTATGTGAACCTATATCTGAATATCCAGTGTATAATTTACAGCTCTCTAGGGTCAATACTTCTGGGTCACAAGATATATCATACATTATACGCATTGGATTAATGCATTGAGTTAAATAATGTCTCCCTCAAATTGATCTCCATCCAGCACCTGTGAATGTGACCTTATTTGGAAACAGGGCTTTTGTGTATCTAGTAAAGTTGAGATGAAGTCACACTGCAGTTGTGTGGGCCCCCTTAAATCTGATAGAACTACTATCTCTTTGTGAAGAGGTATATTTAAACACAGATACACACAATAACAATAGGATGATGCCATACATCAATGGCAGTGATGTAACAGAAAGCAGAGGAATGCCACGGATTGCCAGCAACCACCAGAAGCTAGGACAGACCCATGGAACAGATTCTTCCTTGGAACCTCCAGAAGGCATGAAACAACCTTGCACACAGCTTGATTTCAGACTTGTAGCTTCCAGAACTAAGTAAAAATACTAGGAAAGAAATCTGTGGCTATTTGTCGTAACATCTTAGGGAAATGAATACCTCTATACTACTAATTGTTTTACTCTAAAGTAAATGTCTTGGTCAGAGATGGTATTAGGAGAGCATACAAAGATAGTAATATTAAGTAAAATAAATTCATAGCCCTTCAGCTAGACAATGTGACACTGGGGAATAATAAACATTAAATTATTTCTGGTCTCACTGCGCTAATAATGAGCTGGAAGCAGGGTTAAAATTCATTTTGCTATCTGATTCCTGGTGTAATAGCAATGACATTCCTCGAGGTGACCTGGGCCTGCCTTTCATTTAAAAAGCTTTGTTGATTCCATAATCTCCTTCAGATACGAGAGTGGAATAAAGATCAAAGCCTCTCATGGTTGACTGGGGTTCTACAAATCAAGTAAAATGTTGAAGGGTTGCCTATCAATTTTATTCCCCCCAAACCAGGATTAATTTAACCACTGCCAGTGAAATTTTTTCAGCGATCGGATCATAACATCAGCCGCAAGGCTTTCGAAGGTAACCATAGCAACCTTACCTATGAAGTTAAGAGCTGATACCTGGTCCTGCTGCCTTGGACTTCGTCCTAGTTCTTCTGCGCTCACCCAACTTTCTGCCCTTCTCAGCCACATTTCTGACATAAAGAGATCAGCAATAAAGGTCTAATAAGATTTAGATATTAATAATATTATTATATTGCCTGTTTAGTAATATTTAAGTGAATTGTAGCTTTAGCCCAGTGGATAGCCTCCTTCTTGCAAATTAAATTACCCAAGGAACTTTCTAAAAATATCAATGCTCAGGACCTATTCCAAACCAATTAAATCAGAAACTGTGAAGGTAGAACCTGGGTTTTTAGATACAGGGTGGCCAGTTTATGGGCAATTTAAAGTATGCACACAACTTTATGGACACCTGTACTGTTTTAAAATCTTTAAATCATTGCGATGTACAAACAGGATCATTATTTTCAAACTAAAAGTAGATTTAAACTGCCACTGTCTCTGAAAATTAACTTTTTTTGAGGATACTGATGTTCATCAGCATGTGCTTACCTATGTTCAGAAGTTAGGATGATCTAACTGGATGATCAGGACTGCCCCATGTATTCTTCATTTGTGTTTAGCTCTGTCACTATAGGGAATGCCAGGCCAGTCTGCCATGTCCACACTCTAACTTACGTCTCTCCATATTAGACACCATCTCCCACCATCCTCAACTTCCAAATCCATTTGTGTCCTTGGCAGTGATTTCTCTAATCCTCCCAAGCTAGTAAATGTACAAATGCTTCTCTGCAGACTCTCTTCCTTTGTTTCTTTGAAAGGAATCTAGATCTTTCCTGGAGAAACCAATTTTTTTCTGGAGCCTGAATAGTGAGCTTTTTTCTCTCTCACATCCCTTATTCCTCCGAGACAGAAGGAGAGTTAGGTCTTCCCCTTCTGCTTCTAGACCTATTTTTCCCCCTTCCTTTCTGAAGCTAGTATTGTCTCTTAGGTGGTCAGCAACTACCTCTTCTCCCTGTCCCGCAGCAGGTCATTTACAATCTTGCTTTTATTTCTTAAATATTTTAGCTTCTGGATAACTATCAAATTCCCAGACAAAATTTCTGTTGTATTCTTGGTGACGTAAACATGTAGTAGATGAGTCTTCCAGCTGTGACTTCGTTATTTCTAAATCTCCTCTCCTGAAATGACCTTACCTTCCATAATTCTCAGCCACCTATTTCCATGATCATATTCTAGAAATTTTAATATCAATAAGTGAAAAAAAAACTTGCCTTAAAATCTAATTTCTGTTAAAGATAAATTTCTGAAAAATAAGTGGAAAAAAAGCATGCCTAAAAATCTAATTTTTGTTAAAAGATAAATTTCTGGAAAAAAATAAAACCATAACTGTCAAAGAGATATAAAAATAATGTACATTAAATAATTTATTTTCCTCCTATGACATGAGGAAGTCAGGTAGATGCTGTAACTGATTGAAGGGAAAAGTCAAAACAAAACATTTGTGTAAAGCAAAAGAATGTTAAGATGAATTTACAATGGAAAAACTAAAAAAAAAAAGTTTTTCCACAAGAGAGAGGAAATTAATCAAATCACTACCAAAGGCGGCTTACTTTAGGTGTTTCTCCATTGCCTTCAATAGATCTGTAGTTCCCAGCCCCGGACTGTGGATCATTACCAGTTCATGGCTTGTTCAAAACCGGCCCCCCAGCAGGAGGTGAGCAGTAGGGGCGGCAGGTGGGTGGGCTAATCTTCGGCCGTATTTACAGCCTATCCCGTCGCTCGCATCCCCATCTAAGCTCCACCTTCTGTTAGATCAGCAGCTGCATTAGATTCTCACAAGAGAGTAAACGCTACTCACTGTAAACTACATGTGCAAAGGATAGGAAGTTGTCTGCTCCTTGTGAGAATCTAATGCCACTCTACCCCCTGTAGGTGGAAAAATTGTCTTCCATGAAACCCGTCCCTGGTGCCAAAAAAGTCGGGAACCACTGCTGTAGACCATGCACAGCTTTGCAAGGAGATACAAGCGATTTTTCTTCAGTTTACATGAGCTCCACACTGTGATTTTTCCTAATCTTTCTAACTCTCTTCAGATATAGGCAGGGCAGTCCTCCATGAAGCCTCCTCTCAGCTGCTGTCTCCTTGCTGTCCCTAAACTCCCTTAGAACCTGTTTCTTCTTTTCCGTGCTTAAATTTTCGCACTTAATGATTATAGCAGCTTCCTCACATGTATCTTTACATCTCTTGTCCATCTCTAACTTTATTATACTTAGTTGGAAATCCTTTATCATACTCAACGCTAGTTACATTCAAGTTTTCACCTGTGGCTATCCCATACAGAGATGGAGGGATTTCTGCCCTTTGTCCATCCATGCACTTTACCGTATATTCCAGCCTCCTTGTGGTTTATTCTGGACAAGTGTTTAGTTTTCTCAATGGTCTGTGACTGTGTGTTATTTCCTAGAGGAAACTTTTAAGATTCTGTGCATAAGCCTCAGTACTCATATTTTTCAGCTTCTATTGTGGGAAGAGTCTTCATCAGCCTTGGTCCCTGAGGTAGAACAGAGCCCACCCCCACCTCGCCGACCACACCCAGGACCACCAATCTGAAGACATAAATTGAAAGAGAAATTGACTTGGTTGCTTAAGGCTACCGAGAATTGGGGGTTGTTTGTTACTGCTGCAGAGACTAGTTTATCCTGTATAAAACATGTGCTGACCGGGCTCACTTGATAATTTGTAATCTAAAATCTCAAGTGTTTATTTGATTTCTTTTTTGAAATGGAACTAAAATTCTCCAGTTTTTTAAATTCTCTATTTATTACCTACACCAATGCCCTGGTACCTTCTTCCGCAACCTCACTCCCAACTGATGACCTTGCATCCCATTTAACTTAGAAAAGCACTCAATAAAAAATTTTCAAAATATCCTGCCTGCATTTCTAATATAATCTATACCTGTGTTCTCTGCCCATTATTTCATTTACAATAGGTAAATTATCTCTTCTCTCAATTCAGACCATGACTTAATTTTTACGTTATATTTCAATTCTTCATATCTATTCAAACACATTTCAACAGTATTTTAACTCAACACTTAATTATGAGCATACAAAATGCACTGCTGTTCTTTAACCACTATAAGGTTTTTAAAAGGCTTCTAAATTATGTATTTAATCAATGCCTCATTTCTCTACTTTTTTTGACTGTAAAATTCTTGGAGAAAATTATCTATACTCCCATTCTCCACTCATCTCCATCCATTTTCTTACATCCTTTGTTCCCACTAACACGTGGAAAATATCACTGATGTCAAAGACACCCTTTGTCTTTGCTTTAAAAATTTATTAAGTAAATATGCAAAATCCCATAATAATGACCACAAATAGATCATTGGATTGCCTCTAAAAAATGGTATCAGATTAGGGGGGCAAAAATCCTTTTTGTTACTTCTGAAAACTGAATAGAAAGCTATAATTTTATTGAACTGAAATGATACCTCTTTTAAAGATGGTCTCTGATATAATAGAGATTCATTTTGGCACATCAAATCTTAAATAATTAAAATCTTTTTATAATTTGACTCAAGAAAAATAAACCTTGGCCAAAGTGCACATTCAGAATACAAACAACCAAAAAGGAATTTTGGACTGTTGTCTTCTGTCCCAAGCTTCTTTGTCACACAAACTAAAAGAGACCAAAAACTTGGGTGAGTTTTACACATTATGGTTTAAAAAATAGTGGGAGAATAAGACAATTAATTTAAGGCCATGGAACTCCATGCTGGAAAACGTTTAATGAAATGGGATAGGTAGTTCAAGGCAAAGTTATTTTACATGCAATGTAGGACTTTCAAATTAGGAGAAGAATGTTGTACTTAAAACCTTACAGGCTTATCTGAAATGTTTAATATTGCTGAAAAGATCTATAAAACAAATAATAAAATCATAGTATTCATAATTAGGTTTATATCCCTATACCTAATTCTGTAGGTTCTTAATATTGAAATTCTCTTGGTTCTAATTATTTGGATCTCTTGACTCCTGTGTTTGAAACACACTGCAATATCTGTTAGATAATTGCACACCTTCAGTTATCAACTGAAAAGCTCAAACTTATGGCCCGCCCCTACGGCTCTTCGCACCAGACCCTTATTGGCTGTTCTACTATCCCGTCACCTCCCCTAACCGAGTCTATATAAGGTGCTCTTGTCTTTTGTTCTCTCTCTTCTCTGCTCTTCCCCTCCTCCTCTCCCCC
>CAUYRH010085710.1:0-18758 GCA_963574655.1 Perodicticus potto
GGCGTGGCAGCTCACAGCAGCCTCCAACTCTTGGACTTAAGCAATTCTCTTGCCTCAGCCTCCCAAGTAGCTGGGACTAGAGGCTTCCACCACAGTGCCCGGCTATTTTTGTTGTTGTTGTTGTAGTTGTCGTTGTTGTTTGGTAGGTCTGGCCGGATTTGAAACCCACCAGCTCCAGTGTATGTAGCTGGTGCCCTAACCACTGTACTACAGGTGCTGAGCCAGACAACTGCATTTCTTTTGGAAGACGTTTTCTTGAGTCAGATCTAGGAATTCCCAGATAGAGCCTCTCCCTGTGCTTTGAAAGGGAGAAACAAGAAAAGCGTAGGGGCCAGGCGCAGGGCATCCCTCATGCCTTAAACCAGTTAGGCATTGAGGCTGGCACCTGTAGTCCCAGCTACTGGGGAGGCTAAGGCAAGGAAATCACTTGAACCCAAGAGTTTGAGGTTGCTGTGAGCTGTGATGTCATAGCACTCTACCCAGGGCAGCGAAGTAAGATTCTGTCTCAAAAACAAACAAACAAAAAAAGAAAAGATTAAATTTTCTTGGTTCTAAGACAGCTTGCTAAGGCCTTCCAATCTCCTTTAATTCACAAGTGCTCAAATGACAAAGCACCGTCCTTTGGGGTATTGTTCTCTATGCCCCAACATGATCCGATCTTCCTTCCCCAGCTGGATATCCTACCCCTTCTGATTCCCTGGATAGCTCCCAGCCCCTAATACTTTGCTTAGCAGATTGTTTACATCCTGGCCACAAAGATCATTTGACCTATGTGTAGGGGAGGAAAAATATTTTTTCCTCATCTCTCCTAAGTTCATGGTTGAAGCCCCTGTAACAAAAAATAGATGAATCAGAAAAAAAGCACATTGATGTCCTTATGAGAGAGGATCCCCGAGAAGGGTGAGGTCTAGGAGAACAGGTCTTCTCAAGGAGACCTCAAGGATACACCTGCAGGGTCCTCTCCATGGTGACTCAGCTCTTGGGAATTTGTAAACTTACCTTCCTGGAACTTGGAAATTTCCACTTCTGTGAAATCCTGTAATTCTGTGGGGGCTGGAACAGCATCTCCTGCTTGATTCAAACCTGCCAATGATTGAGGTATCTATGGGTTGGAACTTTTCAACTGGAGATAAAAAGGGAAAAACCAAGCCAGTCAGGGAGTGCTGCCATTTGGAATTCTTCTATACCTTAAGCTCCCAGCCAGTGAATAAAGCCCTTCCTCTTACAAACATGGTGTTTGGGTGCTCTTTCTCTCCACTGGGCCTTGTCTTTTTGCAATACTTAGTGTACTTTTTATGTCACACGAGAGCCTTTGTGAGGTGATGAACACTGAAGAAGTGGTTCAACTTGGGTATTTTCGCGCGAGGTCTGAAGAAGAAGTGGATAGGTGGAGAACTAGGATTGGACAGAGGATATAATGGTGATAAACTGGGGGAAATTTGCAAAACTTGTTCACTCAAATTCTCTTCAGAAATAAGGATGCCCCTGTCCTCTGGGACTAGGGAGGGCACCTTTCCCCTGACAGTGTTAGAACGCGCTTTGGGGGAAGGCTAAAAAAATCCTTGGTAGGTTTTTAGGACCTGCGTCCGGGGAGACCGTCCAGCGTGGGTGAGGGGATGGTGAAAGTGTCCTTTCCGCTTCTGTTATCTTCTCAACTGCTGATGCTGTATTTCGGGGAATTCGAGATCAGGCATCGTTGTCTGTACAAGGGGCGTTCGGTGTAGGTCCATCTGCTCATTATCCAGTCAACTAGGATCACCAAGCAGACAAGGAATTCTTTTATTTTATTTTATTTTATTTTATTTTATTTTTGGTACAGATAGAGTCTTACTTTATCACCCTCGGTAGAGTGCTGTGGCATTATAGCTCACAGCAACCTTCAACTCCTGGGCTTAGGCAATTCTCTTGCCCGAGTAGCTGGGACTACAGGCACCTGCCACAACACCCGGCTATTTTTGTGTTGCAGTTTGGCCGGGGCCAGGTTTGAACCTGCCACCCTTGGTATATGGGGCCAGCGCCCTACCCACTGAGCCACAGGCACTGCCCCAAACAAGAAAAAAAAAATGTTGGGGGGGGGACAGAGCCTCAGGCTATCACCCTGGGTAGAGCGCTGTAGCATCACAGCTCACAGCAACCTCCAATTCCTGGGCTCCAGCGAGTCTCCTGCCTCCACCTCCCAAGTAGCGGGGACTACAGGAGTCTGCCACAACACCTGGGTATTTTTTGGTTGCAGACATCATTGTTCTTTGGCAGGCCTAGGCTGGATTTGAACCTGCCAGCTCAGGTGTATGTGGCTGGCGCCTTAGCCGCTTGAGCCATGGGCACCGAGCCCAAACAAGGAATTTTTAATATGACAGATGTGTGATTGGGAGAAGGGCTGAGAAGTTGCCTCTCAGACTAATGGAGATCATGGGCTTTTACAGAGGAACCACAGGCCTTTGGGTGGGTCAGGGTGTAATCAGGGGCTACAGGCACTGTGAGCAGGTGTGGGGGATGGTAAATCTTGCTGACAGGAAATCTGCCCAGGGCCTAAAGAATGTCAGTTCTTTTGTGGTGCAGAAAACCCACCATTTCCTGGAAACAAGGCCAAAGTTTAAATAGTTAAGAGAGGATTATGTAGGGGTCATTGAAATTTGTGCTAAGGGGAGCCAACTATAGTAACAATTGTGACCTCTGCTAAGAAAACCTCCTTGTGGGTAGCCATGGGGCAGGTGTGGTGGCTCACACCTGTAACCATACCACTCTGGGAAGCCAAGGCAGGATGATCCCTTGAGCTCAAGAGTTCAAGACCAACTTAAGGAAGAGTGAGACTTTGTCTGTACTAAAAATGGAAAAATAAGCTGGGCATTGTGGCAGTCATCTGTAGTCCCAGCTCCCTGGGAAGCTGAGGCATGAGGATCTCTTCTGCCTGAGTTTGAGGTTGCTGTGAGCTATGAGGATGCCATGGCACTCTATGAGGGCAACAAAATGAGTCTCTGTTTCAAAAAAAGGAAAAAAGAAATGAAAACTTCAGTAGTGGAAATACCATAATTTCCTGATAAAATCATGCTAAAGGTAGAAGTGTTCTCTATCAATAGGGTTTCCCAAATTTCTTTCTATAATCTGAACCTCTTCATCATCATCTTATTGCAAAAGTTCCATAAGGTTTTCTTCTTCTCTTCCATAACATTAATTTTTAAAACCCAAATAGTGTTAAAACTTGCCCTTTTTGATGATGCAAATAGTCACTAAGCTGTCTTCTCTTGACTTCAAGGTAGAGCTGGAAATGAAGTTATACAGAAGCCCAGTTTTGACTTTGCAGTCTTCCAAGCGCTCAGTGGATCTTGATGGATCTCTAAATCCAAGCTGTAAATTACTAAAAGACTTGATTTTCCCCAAGTCATTTTTGCTTGTGTGCGCTCCAGAGTCTTGGAGTCCGGAGGGGGTGGAGTTTGGAGAGGGGACAAGACTTGTCCGGAGTCCAGCATCCCTGAGTAAATGCAATTCAGCAGCCAGAATAACAGACTCCCAATTTAGGAATTTGCAGTGGATGCAGCCCAAGGATCATTCCTGGGTTCCTCAGAGTGTATTTAACTAACTGAAAAAAAGAAACAACTCGAATTCATATGCAAATGTAAGTATTCCATCATCACCTGAGCAAGAACAATAGATTTCTAAGTGCACCTTCTTGCTGGAGGCCAGGAACAAACTTAATGAGACTTGCACAGGGCAGGAAACTTTACAATTTCAATATGAGACTAACAGCTACTTGGCAGAAGTCTTAATAAAAGATCTTCCAACTCAATGTATCTGCCCCATTGTGCCTGATATTCTTATAATAATAAAAAATGAATTTAAGAAAAAGCATAAGTTTTTGAGCCAATACTACTATTCCAAGAATTTTATGGAATCTGAATTTCCTAGCACTTAGGTAAAAATCTGTAAGTTGTTTTGATTTGTCTATGAAGAGAAGAAGAAAAAGGGCAGCAAAGGCCACAATTTAACCCTAAAGTCCCTCTGTGCTTTATTTTCACCTCCCCTTAAGGAAAAAAAATGCTTTTTGTTAACCTCCCTCCTTTATTTTTTCAAAAAAACTATCTTCCTTTTCTGTGTGAGGTTCAGGTCCGAAATAATCAGTATTGGAAATTGGGCTGTTTTTGCTTCATTTCTACGGCCTGAGTCATTCTCTCTAATACCAGGATGCCCTTAGGGAAGATACAGAGGAAATGATGTAATTCTCTTTGGTCTCCTTTCTCGCTCGGGGCTTTTTCCTTGGGCCCCAGCCCTAATGAATCTGTTTTCTAATTAGACGGCAAAGAGTGCAATGAAATAAAATGTGCATCCTCTGCTTCCCCTTTCTCCTCAGTAAAGGTGCGCACATTATTTGCTCTATCAAGAACTCTGGCGATTTCGCCCAGACTAGTATATAAATCTTCTCAGTTCATGGTTAAACAGCTGGGAGCAAAGGTACTTTTCTATTCCTTTCCTACAAGTTGGAAAACACAAAGAAAAAAGAACAAGGAAAAACTGAAAAGTGTCTTGCCTGAGGTCAAGGGGAATGGCAGCAGCCTTGGGGGGGGACCCTGGAGGGTGTAGGTAAATATCCATCCCCCAGATCCACTGTTTCACCAACCAAGTAATACCCAAATGGATAAAACAAAATCCACATTTAGAAAATTTGCTTAGAACAAATCAAAGAACTTGATAAATGTATGTTCAATCCATAGATATTTTGTATACCTATTATCTCTTTCTTTCTTTTTTTTTTTTTTTTTTTGTTTGTTTGTAGTTTTTGAGTGGGGCTGAGTTTGAACCAGCCACCTCCAGCATATGGGGCTGGCACCCTACTCCTTTGAGCCACAGGCACCACCCTCTTTTTTTTTTTGAGACAGAGTCTTACTCTATCACCCTGGGTAGAGTGCCTGGGTCATCATAGCTCACAGCGATTTCAAACTCCTGGACTCAGGCCAGACTTCTGCCTCAGCCTTCCCAGTAGCTGGGTCTATAGGCTTCCACCATGATGCCTGGCTAATTTTCTATTTTTAGTAGAGATGGCGTCTCGCTCTTGCTCAGGCTGGTCTTGAACTCCTGAGCTCAAGCAATCCACCCGCCTCAGCTTTGCAGAGTGCTAGGATTACAGGCATGAGCCACCACACCTGGCTGATTATTTCATAATTATAACTTTAAATCAATTTTGCTCTTTTCCTCTGATAATTGGCTTCTTCGGCTGTTCTGGTAAATTGGCAACTAGCAATACTGTGTTTTAGTCTGATGGGGGCTGAGTCAGAGATGCTTAGACAGGATCTAGGATCGGCGCTAGCCTCTCTACCCCAGCTTAGAGATCTCTGAGCCGGGAGTCAGAGACACCAGCTACCAAGGGTCCCACCTTTGTTACTCTAATGATCTGGTGAAATGATCTGTTTGCTCTAATTGTCTCCCCAGCCAGACTTCAGACTCTGAAAGATAGGGGCTCTGTCTTATTTCATTTTTATAATCTCCACATCTTAAAATTTTAATTGTTATTTATTTATTTATTTATTTTGAGACAAGAGTCTCAAGCTGCCGTCCTAGGTAGAGTGCTGTGGCATCATAGCTCGCAGCAACCTCAAGCTCTTGGGCTGAAGAGATTCTCTTGCCTCAGCCTCCCAAGTAGCTGGGACTACAGACGCCCACCACAACAGCCAACTATTTTTTTGTTGCAGTTGTCCTTGTTGTTTTAGCTGGCTGGGGCTGGGTTTGAACCCCCAGCCTTGGTGTTTGTGGCTGGTGCCCTACCCACTGAGCTACAGGTGCTGCCCGCATCTTAAACTTTGTAAAGGAAGCTCCTTAAATGGCTTCTTGAACTAAATTAAGGAGAAGGAGGAAGCATTGAGTGAGTTGAAAGAATGGGAGGAAAGGAAAAGGGCTGGAATGATCAAGGGAAAGAGAAGAACAGAGTTAAAACTGGCATCCCAAATTACTTTGAGGAAAAACAAACATTTATTTTTAGAAAGGATCCAGGCCAATAGGAAGCAACACAGTTACGAAAGAGTTAACTGAATGTTGTGTGGAAACAGGAAGAATCTGGAGTAGAGAGTAAGCTGGTGTGTTCCTCAATGCGTGAATTCACTGGTGTTTTGGCTAAAATACGGATTCCTGCCTCCACCCTGGACAACTGACTCAGAATCACTGGAGCTAGGACCTCTGAGAGTTTTTAACAAGTATTATGGCAGGAGAGTTTGAAAAACAGCTCTGCAGTTCTACGTGATTGTACCTCATCCTCCTTTATCATACCCACGTCCAGTTGGTGTAGAGGGATTGTGTAGGAAGAAAGAAAGTTTTCCCCCTACCCTCTGAGGGTTTGATAGCTGAATCTATGAAGTAAATGGACAGTAGACAGATTAACAGGAAACAAAGAATACAAATTTGTTACATGCATAGGGACATCACATAAAAGAAAAGTGAATACATAGTACCCCCTTATCAGAACATAGGTGAGTACTGGCCAGGACCCGGTGGCTCACACCTATAATCCTAGCACTCTGGGAGGTCAAGGTGGGTGAATTGCTTGAGCTGAGGAGTTTGAGACCAGCCTGAGCAAGAGTGAGACCCTGCCTCTACTAAAAATAGGAAAATTAGCCAGGCTTTGTGGTGGGCACCTATAGTCCCAGTTACTTGGGGGGCTGCGTCAAGAGGATCTCTTGAGCCCAGGAGTTGGAAGTTGCTGTGAGCTATGATGCCATAGCACTCTACCCAGGGCAACAGAGTGAGGTTATGTTTCAAACAATAAATAAATAAATAAATAAATAAATAAATAAATAAATAAATAAAATATAAGAGTACTGAGCAATAAGATATTTTGCGAGTGAACACATTCACCTAACTTTTATTATGTATATTGTTAAAATTGTTCTATGTTGTCATTTGTTGTTGTGCTAAATTTGTAAGTTAAATTTTATCATAGGTATGCATGTATAGGTAAAAACAGTACCTAGAAGTGTTACAGGTTCAGGCATCCATTGGAGGGGGCTTAGAACTTATCCCACATAGATAATGGGGGCTACTATACCCCCAAACTCCCAAACCCTTGTGAGATCTAGCGGCTTACATACCCCCTTTAAAGAAGAGAGGGGAGGGGAGATGCAGGCAATTTAGGAGAGAGTAGATGATTTCTATGAAAGACGAACGGGTTGGGCAGGATGGCTCACTCCTGTAATTCTAGCACTTTGGGAGGCTAAGGCAGTTGGATTGCCTAAGCTCAGGAGTTCAAGACCAGCCGGAGCGAGAACAGGTGACAGTTTGTGACAAAATCTGGGCACAATGTTACCTTCCACTCTTCTCTCTGTGATCCCAGTTAATCTTCTTTGGTTGATAATCTTCTCCAAGAGGGGATTCTTTTCATCTAAGCCACTGCCACATATACACATATACACACTCCCAGGTGCACACACACATGTGTGTGACCACACGCGGACACATGCACACATGAAGATGCGCACAGCAGGTGCATGGATGCAGACCTGGGCACAAGCTCGTGCCAGCCTTCACATCTCTGCAGGGCACATCCTGTGGGTCCCTTACCTGGTTCCTTAAAATACCACCTGACTAAGGCAGCCCTTACCAGGACTGAGGTTGGAATTTAGGAAGAAGAATCACCAGGAAAAAAAAAATTTATAGCAAAAATTCTTTGGGTAGGCTCGGCGCCTGTGGCTCAAGCGGCTAAGGTGCCAGCAACATACACCTGAGCTGGCGGGTACAAATCCAGCCCGGCCTGCCGAACAACAATGACGGCTGCAACCAAAAAATAGCCGGGCGTTGTGGCAGGTACCTGTAGTTCCAGCTACTTGGGAGGTGGAGGCAAGAGAATTGCCTGAGCCCAGGAATTGGACGTTGTTGTGAGCTGTGATGCCACAGCACTCTATCCAGGGTGATAGCTTGAGGCTCTGTCTCAAAAAAAAAAAAATTCTTTGGATAAAATTCCTTGTATTTCAGACCTTGGAATTCTATTTCTAGAGAAAACCAGGAGATACATGCAAGGAGGAAAAAATAAAAAGGTTAATTGTACTTTCTAAAACTCAGCACAGATTTGGGGACAGATGAACTTGCATTTAACCATCGTTTTTTCCCAATGTGATTCATTCTTCTTGGTTCCTGAACACCTGCTTAAAAATTGGGCTTTCTTTTGTCTATCCTTATGAGTGTGCCAACCATGTTTAAAACCGTGAGGTAGGTCTAATACCAGGGAAGGGAAGGTGGGATGGAGGGAAGTCCTATTTGATCTACATAATGTATTCATTGTTTAAACCATACATTGCCCCCAGAAAGCTGTGGTTAGATTCGTGGTGTGGAAATAGGGAACTCCATGCAACTCTGAGAGCAGAGTTTCCGTGCTTAAGGGGAATGTTTACATAACACGGCCCGGAACCCCTGTTAAATACCTTAGGTGTCCTTTTCATGAAGGCTGCATTAAGTTTGAGATTTTTCTCTCCCTCCAATTTTTCAAAACAACCCACGATAAATAGGAAGTTTCAACCAACAGAATTTACTTGAAATGAAAATTGGCCTGTTATTTCCCAAGTCTGCCCATTTGCAGGCCTACCTTTCGCTCTCTCCCACTTCCTTTCTTTTCTTTGCCCCAGTCTCTTTTTTCAAGTTCCTTGTCAGTTAATACACATTTCCTGATTTGGCAAACACTGCCCCCCCCACCCCAACCTCCTTTTTCTTGGGTAAAACTTCCTGAGTTGACATTAAAGAGAACTGTTACCTCACCCAAGAGCTTTAGGAGGAAAGTGGCATTTAGGTTTTATTACATAAAGCCCCACAGTAGTTACCACTTTATAAAATTCAAGTGACTTTTTTTCCAAGCTCTCAGTTTTCCAGAGCTGGCTGGCTGGCGACCTCCCAGAGGGTGGGATGCCTGGGAGGGGAGCAGGCCTCCTGGCCTTGGCAGGCAGGAGGGATGAAGGTCTTTCCAGCCCTGGCTGGCTGAAGGGAAGTGGCAGCAGAGAAGTGCATAGATTTCCAAGGCCATTCTGGAATCTTAGAGAAGGAAGGCATGAATCATAAATGATCCAGGGAAGAACCATTCTGCATATTATTTGCCCAAAGACATGCTAACCCTCCTGCAGAAAAACCTAGAGGCCAGGGACTGGTGGGTCCCCTGTAATCTCAGCACGCTGGGTACCCAGGGCAGGAGGATCCCTGGAGCTCAGGAGTTCGAGACCATCTCTACTAAAAATAGAAAAGTTAGCTGGGTGTTATGTCAGGTGCCTGTAGCTACTTGGGAGGCTGAGGCAGGAGGATCACTTAAGTCCAGGAGTTTGAGGTTGCTCTGAGCTTGGCTGATGCCATAGCACTCTAGCCTGGGCAACAGAGTGAGAATTTGTCTCACAAACAAAAAGAAAAAGAAATACCTATAGAGGCTAGGTCTGGGAGCTCTGCACTCAGCAGCCTCCCTCCCTCCCCAGCTTTCAGGGACAAGTGGGGAAGTGGGCACTTTGTCTTCATTGGTGGTAACCACAGGCTTTCCCCGTGCCCCCTTGCAGCCACTTTCTCAAGAGCTTGGCTGTTGAGAATGGTACATCAACCATTCTTCCCTCTTTGAAGCTGCACACAGCCGAGACACAGCCATCTCCATTCACATCCGCTGACCTTCCCAGGAATTCCTTTAGGCCCAGCTTTGCCTCTCCTGAAGGTGTTTTTGTCCTCCCCTGGTTTTAGAAAAAACAATTTATTCTTGGTCTACTTGCTTGCAACCTATGGGTCTTTGCTTCAATGTCGCCTTTTCCCAGAGACCTTTCCCAAGCACTAGTGTGCTCCCCCTTGTATCCAATTCTACTTCTCCATTTTATTTTTGATTCATAACATTTGTCATCTCCCAATAGACTTTGAACAAGCATTAAATTCTAGTTACTCCTTTGATTTTCTTCCTGTCTTCCGCCACCTCTCCCCAATACACTCTAGGCCTCTAGAATGGAAACTCCAACTCCAGGGAGTAGGAATTCAGGTTACTCTGTTCCTGGCTATATTCCTGATACCTAGAACAGTTCCTGGTACACAGTAGTGGTCCATGGTATTTTATTTTATTTCATTTTTATTTATTATTTTTTTTTGAGACAGAGCCTCAAGCTGTCACCCTGGAGAGAGTGCTGTAGCATCACAGCTCAAAGCAACCTCCAATTCCTAGGCTCAAGCGAGTCTCCTGCCTCTGCCTCCCAAGTAGCTGGGTCTACAGGCACCTGCCACAATGCCCGGCCATTTTTTGGTTGCAGCCGTCATTGTTGTTTGGCGGGCCCGGGCTGGATTCGAACCCGCCAGCTCAGGTGTACGTGTCTAGTGCCTTAGCCCGTTGAGCCACAGAGGCCGAGCCCATGGTATTTTTTTTTAATTATTATTATTTTTTTTTTTACTCTATCACCCTGAGTAGAGTGCTGTGACATCATAGCTCACAGCAACCTCAAACTGCTGGGCTCAAGCAATCCTCTTGCCTCAGCCTCTGAGTAGCTAGAACTAAAGGCACCTACCACTATACCCAGCTACTTTTTCCATATTTTTAGTACAGATGGGGTCTCACTTTTCCTCAGGCTGATCTTGAACTCCTGAGCCCAAGTAATCCACCCGCATTGGCCTTCCAAAGTGCTAGAATTACAGGTGTGAGTCACCATGCCCAGACAGTATTTGTTGAATAATAAACAAATTTTAGGCAATTCTGAAAACAGAAAAAAGATATGGGAAGGTATAGTTTTTTGATTAAGAAAGATGTTTCTGGCTCGGTGCCTGTGGCTCAAGCGCTCACATACACCTGAGCTGGCGGGTTTGAATCCAGCCCGGGTCCACCAAACAACAATGATGGCTGCAACCAAAAAATAGCCAGCTGTTGTGGTGGGCACCTATAGTCCCACCTACTTGGGAGGTAGAAGCAGAAGAATCGCTTGAGCCCAGGAGTTGGAAGTTGCTGTGAGCTGTGATTCCACAGCATTCTACCAAGGGCATCATCTTGGGCCTCTGTCTCAAATAAAAAAAAAGAAAGAAAGAAAGGTGTTTCTAACATACCAGGCTCCAGGAAAGGGATTAGAAGGTGTAGAAAAAGATAGCATTTATGGGACTGATATCTAGCCAAGTTTATAATATTTATAGTTAATATTTCAAATATTTATAATAAACTAGTGAGTTAGGTGTCATGGTCCATATTTCATAGATGCAGAACTGAAGCCCCGAGAATTCAATAACTTACCCCAGGCCCCACAAAGAGAAAGGGGCATATGACATCAAGAGAGTAGGACCAGAGCTGTGCTCTTTCTTTCTTTTTTTCTTTGTTTTTGAGACAGAGTCTCACTATGTCACCCTTGGTAGAGGCCACAACCACTGTGCTAAGGGCACCAAGCTTTTTATTTTTTTGAGACAGAGTCTTCTTTTGTCGCCCTCAGTAGATTGCCATAGCATTGTAGCCCACAACAACCTCAAACTTTCGGGTTCAAGGATTCTCTTGTCTCAGCCTCTGAGCTCAGCCAGCAATGCCATTTCACTGTGCTGTTGCTCCCTGACTTCTGTTTGGGACAGAGGCTGGTGATTTGGCATCCTGAGCACATCTAGTTAAAATGCTTAATAAGATAGGGCTTGGCACCCTGGCTCACGCCTGTAATCCTAGCACTCTGGGAGGCCGAGGTAGTAGATGGCTTGAGCTCACAAGTTCGAGACCAGCCTGAGCAAGAGCGAGAACACATCTCTAAAGAATAGGCGGTCACCTGTAATCCCAGCTACTTGGGAGGCTGAGGCAAGCAAACTGTTGGAGCCCAGGAGTTTGAGGTTGCTGTGAGCTATGACTCTACCCAGGGTGACAAAGTGAAACTCTGTCTCAAAAAATAAATAAATAAATAAAAATAAATTAAAAAATAAAAATGCAAAAGACCTGGATTCAAGGCCCAGCTCAGCCACTTGTTGGCAGGGTAGCCATAAGCAAGACTCGGAATCTCTCTGGCTACTTTTTTTCCTAGGATGAAAAGCATTCTGTGACTCTACTTATTCCTTCTAGGAGTTTGGTGGGGTAGGAAGGAAACAAGTATAAATAACCCTGGAAGAAGAAATTAAAACCCACGAAGACGCTGTGACTCTAGTGCAGTTAAGCAACATGTCAAGTTGGTGGTCCCCAGAAAAACCACCCAGGCTGGAGGTGACTTGACATATTAAAGTCCTTACCGCCTTCCAAACCACACTGATTTTATGGCTCTGAAGAGATATTGAGGGACATGCTAGCTTTAAAGCTGTTGTAAATTTAGAGCATCTACTTTTAAAGTCTCTGATTAAAGAAAAAAAACAAACTTCGTTAGGAGGATGAAAACAAAGGGCAGCGCCTGCAGCTCAGTGGGTAGGGCACTGGCCCCGTATACCGCGGGTGGCAGGTTTGAACCTGGCTCTGGCCAAACTGCAACAAAAAAATAGCCGGGCGTTGTGGAGGGTGCCTGTGGTCCCAGCTACTCGGGAGGCTGAGGCAAGAGAATTGTCTAAGCCCAGGAGTTGGAGGTTGCTGTGAGCTGTGACGCCACGGCACTCTACCGAGGGTGATAAAGTGAGACTCTGTCTCTAAAAAAAAAGAGGATGAAAACAAAGCTTTAGAAATCATGGATGTTAGGTGAGATCTGGGGGCTGGGAGAGATATGAGGAGATATGAGGATGCGCCTACCTGTCTCAGAGAAATCCTTTCCTCAACAAAGCACAATCTGCAAAAATCAATCTGTGAGAAAGCTAATGTCGCCTTGGGCCCTGGTTGGCTCTTGCTTTGGGGGTTAGCACACTGGAACTCTCTTCCTTTTTTATTCTTTCTCTATTTGGCTTGCTTGTTAAATGCTGTAGGAGAAGCACTAAGAATCATTGAAACGGAAGAGAAAAAAATTATAATGGTCCAGGAAAACCTAGAGGTGGCCATGGACAGGTGGCTTCGCTTCTCCGTGACATCAGACCTAGGGTGGTGATTTTGTGTGGTGTTTAACTGAGCACATACTGTGTTAAGAAAAAAACCTTAAATAAGCAAACTTAAAATGTTGCGTTTGATGTTCCTGAATCTCCAAAGAAATCCTTCTTTCTGTTTCCTCTGTAGCCAGGGCAGAGTCAAATAACACCTGTGAAATGGGATTTTAACTGGGGGGGGGGGGGAGTGTTGGCCGGATGGTATTCTATCTTTGCTGGCACAGAAGTTTACTCATATAGTTTCCTATAAGTAAAAAAGCAAAGCTAGAGAAATTTGGTTCTGATCCCTCTCTGTAACGCTAGCACTCATGAAAAATTCAACATTTAAGGAATTTCCTTAGTTTATGGTTCAGGAATCTCTGCCCAGTCCTACCCCCACCCCCCATTGCCACCAAACACAAGCCTCTTTCCTGTCTTGGGATCTGGACTAGGCTGCAAGCCTGAGAGCCATGGGCCTGAGTTCTTTAATACATGGCCTCAGTGAGTTGGCCCTCAGAATTGGGCAGACGAAGTCAGCATGGCCAAGCTGTAGGTACCCAAGAAAGCCTAGGCAGTGTCATGGCAAATCTGGTTTATAAGCATGTAATGTGAAAGGTACACAGGCTTGCAGGGTAGAGGGGGCCTGTTCATCTCCTTTGCAGGATTTAAAACTAGGATGGCAGTGATGGAGAAAAAGATGGCGAACATTAGCAGGAGAGAGAGGTTTAGTTTGTTTTCATTTTTCCTTCGAGAAATCCTGACCCTCTCTAGCCTTAAGGACCTAGAGGAAGGATTTTTCCAGACATGATTTAGCATTTTGAAATGTATGACTTTCTTTCCTCCATGGGTTTCCATCATGCTTTTAAAAATTGGATGCAACATCCATGTCATCTTTTGAGTTATTTTCACATAATCTCTTCATGTTCTTTTTCCTGGTGTCTGCTTACTCCTCATGAATGTGTGTGTGTATATGTATCTTGTTTCCAAGCTAGTTCCACTGCTCAATACTTACTGACCACCGAACACATGCTCAGTAGTAGGAAGGCCAATGTCCTGACACTGACATCCTAATTGGGAATCTTCAACAACTGCCCCTTTATCTTCTCTTTGCTATCTTTGCTTTTAGTTACATTATCACATGTGTTTCATATTCATCTTCAATTTTTCATCTAAAGATAGGATGCTAAATATAATTTTATAGTGACTGTCATGCAATATAAAGTAAACATGGTGCAAAAGATTTTACTCAAGTCACTAATTCACGAAGGACCCAGAAAAATGTTAAAATCCAGTTCAAATACAATTTGAAGAACAGATATATATGTAGGCAATCTGGAATGTTGAAATGAGTTTACAAATAGATACAAAATTAGTTAATATCTCGTAGAGCAAAATATGTAGTATTTGAGGGTGTCTGCTAGATAGAAATCAATTGTTTCAGATAAAATTTCTAAAACAGGGATCACTTGAATCACTGTGGACAGGACAGACGTGAAGTGTCATCAGCTTTGTACAATTTCATTTCTATCTTCAGAATTGTCAAATAGTGTAATCAACCCAAGACAATCAAAGGTGCACACTTCTATAGAATCAGGTAATTCCCAGAATGTCTATTAGACAATCCCCAGGGCTCCATTGAATGGATCCTCAGGAACTTCTTTTGCCTCTTTTCAAGTCTTTAGTAATTTTCCTGATGGAGGCTTTACAAGGAGAAAATTCAGCTCAACCCATGTCAATTTGAAATAACAATGGTAAGTTCATTTCTAAAATAAGCTTTCTACTGGGTCCAGTGGCTCATGCCAGTAGTCCCAGAAATTCGGGGGTCCGAGGTGGAAGAATCACCTGAGCTGAAGAGTTCCAGGCTGCAGTGAGCTATCATCACATCCTTGTACTCCAGGGCAGCACCTGTGGCTCAAAGGAGTAGGGCACTGGCCCCATATACCAGAGGTGGCGGGTTCAAACCCAGCCCCAGCCAAAAACTGCAAAAGGAAAAAGAGAGAGAGACATCATTGTACTTCAGCCTCAGTGACAGAGCAAGACTCTCTCTAGACAATTTTCTTTAAAAAATTAAATAAGTACATAAAAATAGTCTTTCTTGTCTCGACACCCATAGCACAGTGGTTAGGGCACCAGCCACATACAATGAGGCTGGCAGGTTTGAACCCGGCCAGGGGCCAGTTAAAACAACAATGACAATGGCAACACAAAGCAGCGGGGCGTTGTGGCGGGCACCTGTAGTCCCAGCTACTCAGGAGGCTGAGGCAAGAGAATTGCTTAAGCCCAAGAGTTTGAGGTTGCTGTGAGCTGTGACGCCATCATACTCTACAGGAGGTGACATAGTGAGACTCTGTCTCCAAAAAAAAAAAAAAAGAATTAAATTAAAAAGAAACATAGTCAGGCGGCACCTGTAGCTCAAAGGAGTAGGGTTCCGGCCCCATATACCGCAGGTGGCAGGTTCAAACCCAGACCCAGCCAAAAACTGCAAAAAAAAAAACCCATAGTTTTTCTTGGGAGCTCCCCTTCTATAATACCTGGTAAACATCAGGAAGTTTGAACTGTCAGACTGATGAATAAATCCACCAGAGAACTAAGGTCGAGGGAGGCCACAATCCCTGTTGGCCAAGGAGGCTGCCTTGGGAGCAGATTCACTGTACCCCTGCGTAACCTGAGCTTTTGCTGCCACAATTGCCTCCTTTGTAAAGCGGAGATAACAACAGTACCTATTTCACAGGATTATGTTGACAACTAAATAAAATAATACAAGTGAAGAAGGCAGGACAGTGCCTGGCCCATAGCAGGTACTTTATAAATGTTAACTATTTGTTTAGAGCAAATATCTGTCATACCAGGTAGTTCCTAATAAATACGACTAAATTCAGCTTGACTGAAGAGGGAGAATGGGGATCTGAGCATAACCACTTATAGCAGAAGAGGGTAAATTGTTGCTATGCAGCCTGCTCCCTTTGGTAGTGAAATGTTTGCAACAATTCCTGCAGTCACTTAGATTTACTTTTAACATAGGATGAGTTTCTCAAACCAGCCTAGACAAGTAGTGATGAATTTCAGTAAAGCCTCCTAGGAAAATGGCAGGTTTTTGCACGCCACAGCTGAACTTTGCATTTTCAGGTGAAGGGAGGTGAAAGGGTTTTTGTGAGTGAACTTGGAATTGTATTTTAAGAGACTAGAATCATAAAGAGACTTTGCTGCTCAGGATGGCAAGGTAGAACAGAAAAATCACTCTGGTGTCAGGATAGCCCCATTTCTGCCCTGGCCTAACCATGAACTTGTCCCAGCAAGTTAATTCTCTGCGCCTTAGTAAATGAGGAGACCATACTTTCTAAGCTGTTCTGTGAAGGAGCTTGAGGAACTTTGCAAACATTTGATCCAAGTTTCATTTTTGACTGTTTAAAAATTGGTTATTAATATCAAATGGTTTAGAGCGGGACCCGGTGGCTGGTGTCTGTAATCCTAGAACTTTAGGAGGATAAGGCAGGTGGATTGCTTGAGTTCAGGAGTTTGAGACCAGCCTGAACAAGAGCAAGACCTTGTCTCTACTAAAAGTAGAAAAACTAGCTGGGCATTGTGGTGGGCACGTGTAGTCTCAGCCTCTTGTGAAGCTGAGGCAAGATGATTGCTTGAGCCCAAGAGTTTGAGGTTGCTGTTAGCTATGACACCATAGCACTCCACCCACGGATAACATGAGACCTCTGTCTCAAAAAAAATAAGTAAATAAACTGGTTTGAGACAGTGAAAAAGTTTTGGAAATGGATGGTAGGAACCATTGCATGTAATAAATGCCCCTAAACTATGCAAAATTTAAAATGCTTAAAATGGCAAAGTTCATGTTATGAGTATTTTATCCACAATAAGAAGTATTTTTTTTAGGACTAGGCATGGGGGCTTACACCTATAATTCTAGCACTCTAGGAGGCTGAGACAGGAGGGTCACTTGAGCTCAGGAGTTCAAGGCCAGCCTGAGCAAGAGCAAAACCCCTGTCTCTACTAAAACAAGAAATATTAGCCAGGCATTGTGACATGCTGTCCCAGGCTTCTCAGGAGGCTGAGGCAAGAGAATTGCTCGAGCCCAGGAGTTTGCATTGAGCTATGATGATGCCACTTCACTCTAGCCAAGCCAACGACAGAGCAAGATTCCATCTCAAAAAAGAAAAGAAAGTGTTCACACAGATGCAATATATACTAATTTTTAATAAATTGAGTACTTCCCATATGCTATCCAGTTTTTATGCAGACTCTGAATAAAGCATTTCCTTCCATCTCTGCCTTCTTGAAGAATACTAGGAGACTGAATGTCACCATTGGCCAGGTGCGAGGTGGCTGTAATCCTACCATTCTGGGAGGCTGAGGCGGGAGGATCACTTGAGCTCAGGAGTTTGAGGCCAGCCAGAGCAAGAGTGAGATCCTGTCTCTACTAAAAATAGAAAAACTAGCCAGGCATTAGGGTGGGCACCTGCAGTTCCAGCTACTCGGGAGGCTGGGATAGGAGGATCCCTTGAACCCAAGAGTTCGAGGTTGCTGTAAGCTATGATGATGCCATGGCACTCTACCCACCCAGGGCAACAGAGTGAGACTCTGTCTCAAAATAAAATTAAATTAAGTGAAGATAAAATAAAATAAAATAACTGTTACCGTTTTCAAGTATGTTTCTATCCAAATAAGAAATTTCTTGGTATTTATTGAGTAACCAAAACTAAATACAAGAACAAACAGGATGATGAGGCTGTAACTATTTTCCATTAAGTCCTATTTCTTAATGTTTGTGTTAAACAGAAACAACCTCTTGGAATACATTATAATAAGGCGTTGTTTTAATTTTAACCTTTAAAAATAATTTATATTAACAATACAGTTTTAATTGGTTGTATCTTAGTATACTACTTGAGAGTTTCTCTGCTTTTTCTAAAGACAACTTGAAATACTCTAATATGACCTTTAAAATCCTCTCTGATTTGTTTGTTGCTATAATTATAAAATATTGAGTGTTTAAAAAGATTTATATTCTATGGGACTACTTTTAGTAGCCAATGAAAAAAATAACATAGGCAGTGCCTGTAGCTGAAGCAGCTGAGTTGCCAGCCACATACACCAGAGCCGACAGGTTTGAATCTGGCCTGGGCCTGCCAAACAATGACAATTACAACCAAAAAATAGCCAGACATTGTGGTGGGCACCTGTAGTCCCAGCTACTTGGGAGGCTGAGGCAAGAGAAGCGCTTAAGCCCAGGAGTTGGAGGTTGCTGTGAGCTGTGACACCACAGCACTCTACCACCCAGGGCAGCAGCTTGAGGCTCTGTCTCAAAAAAAAAAAAAAATATATATATATATATATTTATTATATATATATATATTTATTTAAATTATATATATATATATATATATATATATATATATATATATATATATATATATATAAGATATATATATAGGGTGGCACCGGTGGGTCAGTGGGTAGGGTGCCGGCCCCATATACTGATGGTGGCAGGTTCAAGCCTGGCCCTGGCCAAATCACAACAACAACAAAAAAAAAAAAAATAGCCGAGCATCATGGCTGGCGCGTGTAGTTCCAGCTACTCAAGAGGCTGAGGCAAGAGAATCGCCTGAACCCAGGAGGTGGAGGTTGCTGTGAGCTGTGTGACGCCATGGCACTCTACCAAGGCCAACAGAGTTAGACTCTGCAAAAAAAGTCTCACTCTACAAAAAAAAAAAAAATATATATATATATATAAATAAGATATATATATTACAAGAGATAAGATATATATATTAAGATATATAAGATAGATATATTAAAAGAGATAAGATAAATAAGATATATATATAAACATATATATAAATAAGATA
>CAUYRH010085711.1:0-27525 GCA_963574655.1 Perodicticus potto
TATATTTGAATGGTCAGGAGAAAACTTCTAAACACGGATCAAAAATGTTCTCACATAGTAATGAGAAAGTCTCTTGAATGTTATCGCAATCAGGTTGATGAAAATATCTCCGATTGTATCTGAAGCCCGCACACTGTACCCCATGATTATTGTACACAGCGATGATTCAATAAAAAAAAAAGAACTCTGCCATTTTGATTTTAAACAAGATTTCAGGGGGGTCCATTACTGTACTGGGTACATGTGGCATGAGGTTATTCTATTGGAGAAACTTTGAAAGATTCTGTTGATAACATTGTTTTGTGCAAAATATGGAATGGAGATGTGGCTCATATTTGTAATAAAAGTGTAAGTTGGATTATGCTTTTATGAATTTTGATGATAATTCTCTATGTTCTTTGAAAGCCATGATACACATAATTAATATTAGAGGTCAGATAAAAAACTGTACTTGTCCTTAGAATTTCCTTAATCAAGGTCAGTCAAGGGAGATTAAAATAGGCTCTTCCTTCCTTCTTTGCAACCTTTCTTTCCTCTTTTCTTCTCTCATAAATTTTACCTTTTATTAAATTTTCCTGGGTCTCCTTTAGGTTAATAATTTAAAAATAACTATGCTTTCTTTTCTTTTTTCTTTTTTTTTTTTTTGCAATTTTTAGCTGGGGCCTGGTTTGAACCCACCACCTTTGGTATATGGGGCTGGCACCCTACTCCTTGAGCCACAGGTGCCACCCATAACTATACTTCCTTTATTTCTTCACCCATTTCCAATTAAAAAGATTTTTCATAATCATATATTAACTTTTCCTTAAACCATACTAAATGTTATCATTTATAGTTCCCTATGAGGCTCTAGATTTTTGTATTTCCCTAAAGTTTCCATGAGCAACAAATGTCTTCAAAAGAAACATGATGCATTTTATCTACTTTAGACTTCCCAGGATTCTTTTGTTGATGAATGTTCATAATTCCACACAGAGTTAATGAAAGAAGGAAATTCCCCCTGAGAAGTGAATAAATGTTGGAGAGTGATCTGAACGCAAATGGTACGGTGGTTCAGTGCAATTAAGTCTAGAGTACTCTACTGGATATCAGCACGACAAGTGTCATTTGGTATTCCAAAACACTGACAGTAGCCAAGGCTGTCCTACAGGGAAATGAATTATTCATTTACCAGAGTTTGATTACTATTTGAAATTATATTCTAAAAATCACTTATGTGATTTGAAGAAAAATGAATGCAGAAGAACAAGGTAAAATTATTTAAGCTTTTTAATAAGCTAAATAATACCATTTATAGCAAGAGGAGGATTACTAATACTTCTCAATTTACTTGAAGTGCTTTTTCTCTAGTTCACAGTTACTAAATCATGTCTGGGGCTACTTAATTGAAATGGGGGTAAGAATAGCATCTTCCTCACCAGTTTTAGATTAAGTGTTTTAATATATGTAAAATAATTTGAACAAGGACACATGTTACCCACTCAACAAATAAATATAATAAAAATGATCATTAAACCCATTTATAAACATTCAAATTCTCTCTTCTTTCCAGAAAAGATATGATTGTTTTTTCTCATCCTCTAGATTTGGAGGTGGAAAGGAAACATCTATTATAAATTCTAGGAGCATTTCTTGGATGATGATATGGATTATAAAACTGCTGAAGAAGGAGCTGGGGAGGTGGTAGATTCAAGCTTGGACACAATGTGTTTGTACTGACTGTGAACAATGAGGAGGAAGTGTCTGGGGCAATGGGTTCATAAGTCTGGGACTGGGGGGAGGTTTGGAGTCACCAGTTTATAAGTGACAACTGGAATCACAGGACTTAAAAGAATCACCCAGGAAGAGTTTATAGAAATCTTAAAGAGTAACATAGGAGGAACAAAGTCTTAAGAATTTCAGAACTTGAGAGGTGAAATGAGGAGGTGTAGGAAAGAAGAATGAAAAGACATGTTCAAAAGCAGAAAGAAAACTAGAAGAACGTGCTGTCACAGAAGTCAGTACAGAAAATGAAGTTAAAAAAAAAATCCCATAGCTACTGTCTAGGAAAATAGTATCCTTAAATAAACATACATATTGTCCAATTCATTCTTATGGAAGTTTGTATTTCTTAAATTCCTCCATAGGAAGAATGTATCAATTCTGAATATGTTGCTATTTAACAATGGAAAACAAACACCACATGCACTCTTCAATAATTTGGAACTAATTGATGGGCAGTGTTGGGCACAGAGAGAAGTAAAAGTCACTGGAAATCAAGAACGGGAGAGGGGGAATAGAGAGGTAAAAACCTACCTAATGGGTACAATGAACACCATGAAGGGGATAGGCACACTTACAGCCCTGACTTAAGCATTATTAAAGCTATCCATTTAACAAAAACATTTGCAACCCCTCAATATTTTGAAATTGCAAAAATACATAATCAACACTGAAAAAAGAAAAAATAAATAAAGTGTGTGTATTAACCCTAGCTGCACTGTAATTCCAAGCTGCACCTGGTTGTAGATTGTAACACAAATACAGGGTTAAAGAAAGACACTTAATATGAATGGCATAGGTTTGCCTGCAAACATTTTGAGATTAACTGTGTGAAGCTCCCAAATTTCTCATCTGCTACCTAAAGAGGCCAAATCATTTTGTGTTAAATGAGTATCGATGCAGTTTTTCATCTCTGTAACTCTGACTATAATGATGATAAGACTGGTGTAGATGCAACAGTGGTTGTTCATGAACCAAGGCCCCCGAAATGCACTTTACCATAGGTATTAATCACAAGTCAAGGACCTCAACTATGAGAAATACAGTAAAACAAATGCATAAACCCTGCATGGATTTATGCCATTATTTTTTGTTACCTGACACTTATTTTGTATGCCATGTCATGGGTTTATTTGGTCTTTGGCTCAAATAAAACTGGTTATATGATATTCAAAATCTTTATTTTTACATAGGGAGATATTTATTTATTATTTTTAATTATATATATATTTTTCAATGAACAGCTTGGAACTAATAACCTTATCAAATTGTTTGTCTAATTGGTTAATGCACAGCTATGATTGCAAAACACTAGTGTACATTGATACAGGAAACTGTTAGAATTCCACCTGCATACGTACACATGTCAGGAATGTGTGTGTGAGGGTTAAAAGCATGAGATTTAGGGTAATATTGACCCCAAGTATGAGGACTGAGACTAGAAATAAGGTTTAACTGAATTCTAATTTTATAGAAGAAAAATGAGACTTAAATTGGGCAACTGTTGAAACACCTAACTAGGAAATCTAGGAACAAAGACTCAGAGGGAGCCATGAGATGTGTTTTAAAAATAGGTGCTCTAAAATGTGATGTTGACATCACAGTTTCACTAACAGCTTATTTCATAGCATTCTCATGGATATTGATTTTGCAAAAAGCAGCATGAAGAAGACACAAATTATTTAATAACATATTTGAGATCATACAGGTATCAAGAATTGTGCTACAAAGAGGAAAAAAGACATTGATCATAGTCTCAAAGAGAAGATGAGAGACAACTGGATTAACAAGGACAACAGAACCATTATTAAAGAGTCCTGCACTATGAAAACTGATTTTACTTTCCATGTGTTCAAAGTTGTCTTTTTGAGTCAGGGTTATTTAATCTAACTTAATAGGGAGTAAAGGGTAGCTGAAAGAATAAAATACAGCCCTCTCCCTTCTGCTAAAGCTCTCAGCAAACATTTCAAACCTGTTCAAGAAATGAAAGTCCAATGGAGAAAATGAGGTGAAAGCTATGTTAACCAGTTTAATGAAAGCATTTCAAATTGTATATAAAACTAGCACATTGTACCCCATAATTGCATTAATGTACACAGCTATGATTTAATTTTTAAAAAGTCCAATGGCAAGCTAAAGCAAGATTGAATTGTCTTGCTAGTCAACTGTTAAAAAATATTCAGGAATTCTGCAAGCCAGATATTAAGACCTCTGATTGCAAGCTTGAAATCAGCCATAGTGGGCATATTTACACCACAGAAATTGGCAAACACTGCAACTGAATGTTTCCTTCCTTTGGGGAAGGGGCTGGTTTATTAGTGGACCATAGCTTCTAATGCATAGATAAATCTAAAGTTAGACAACCACTGAATTTTCTCCTTGTGAGTGGGATATCAGGATTCCTCAAACAAGGATTTGCAAACTTCTGTCCAGTGGACTGTGAAGAAGCTGATTTTCATTTTATGCCCAACATGGTGTTTGGGTAAATATGCTTTGGTCATTCATGCCAACATTTTCTAGAAGAACAAAGGAGAACATCAGAAGATTACTTTTTATTTTTTCCCAATGAAAAACAGCTGACTGGATTATTAACCTACTGTTTGTTAAGCAGCGACTGAATATTAGCTTTTCTAAAGTAAATGCATACGACAATGCCTTAAATGGTCTGGTCCTAGTATTTAAATAAATCATAATCTCCTTTTTCTTTTCTCTTTGAAAAACAATGCCAATCATATCAAGAATGCCCATTAATGTTTTCAAACGGGTAACAAGCACAATTAGCTGAGTTCTAGTTGAAATTTACCATTGAGTAACTATGTGATATAAAAATTTTATGTAAAATTCCTAGATAGATTAAGCTGTTCTTCAGTAAACAGACCAGGTAGTGTCTCAAGCATCATCCCCTATCTACAAAAAGTTAATATCTTGATCAGGAGTCATGTATTGAACTATATGATAAATTTAGCATTTTCAAGTCATTTTAAGAGATTATAAATTTTATTACAAAACACAAATATATTTGTATCTATACTGAATAAGTAAATTCTGACTTTAAATAACTTACATTAACTCAAGGAGGCAAGATTAATAAGCACAAAACAATTTGGCAACAATGTAAGTCAACCACATTTAAAGAGTAGATTCCTGTATTCTTAAAAAAATTTTTTTTATTAAATCATAAACACATAGATAATGTATACATTAATGCATTTATGGGGTACAATGTGCTGATTTCATATAGAATTAGAAATGCTTACATGACACTGGGAATATATACATCTTGTTTACTTAATAATTGTGTTAAGACATTTATACTCTATACTAATAGATCCGACATGTACCCTTGCATAGATTCCTGTATTCAAATAGGAGATTGGAATAAGAGACAAGTGTGGATAATAGGATGTAGCTCAAGGAAGGTAGTAGAACTGGAGCCCAAACATAGGGCTGTTTTTTGTTTGTTTGTTTGTTTTTTTCTTGAAGTTCTGGGAAACAGCATTGTAAGTGGGAAAGCAGCAACAACAAAGAAAAGAATATTTAACATGAACACAGGAGATGAAGGGGTAAGTGGGACATGAGTTAGGCCTTACCAGGCATAGTGTGGAGGCACCCTGAGATCAATGAGATACATCCAGAAATATATCTTAGCCTCCTTTACACTGAACTCTCACTTCTAATTCTGGAATATAACTTGTAAAACAACTAAAGAAACTAAATGCCTCTGAAACCCCTACCTATATCTGAATGCAGTGAAGTTTGCCTTTCAAAGACCCACTGACTCTGCCAAGGGAATGTAGGGAATAGAAATGCAAGTATTAGCGGGACTCTTGGTAAATGATATATCAAAAATAAAGAGCAAAAGTAAGCCAGCAAAGAAAAAAGCAATAAGGACCACATACAAGTAAGGGAAGGAAAAAAATGAAGGGAAGATGATTACAGACAGAATTTTAATATTATCCATAGAAGTAAAAACAAAGACCAAATGATCATCTCAACAGATGCAGAAAAAACATAAAATTCAGCATCCTTTCATAACAAAGACACTCAACAAACCACACGTAGAAGGAACATATCTGAAAACTGTAAGGGCCATATTTAGCAAACCCACAGCCAAGACTATACTGAACGGAGAAAAGTTGAAAGCATTCCCACTAAGAACTAGAAGACATGGGTACCCCTGTTACCATTTCTATTCAATACGGTGCTAGAAGTCTTAGCCAGAGCAGCCAAGCAAGAGAAAGAAATAGAGATTATCCAAATCAGAAATGAGGATGTTAAACTATCAGTTGGTGCTGATGATATGAGAAAACCCCAAGACTCCATCAAGAGACTCCAGGAATTGATAAATAAATTCAGCAAAGTCTGAGGTTACAAAATCAATGTCCAAAAATTAGCAGCACTCTTATACACCAGTAACAGTCAAGTTGAGAGTGATATTATAGACTCACTACCACTTATAATAGGTACCAAGATGAAATACCTCGGAGTAAAATACCTAGGAATATACTTAACCAAGGAGGTGATGAAATACTAAGTAATAAATCAAAGATGAAAGAAACAAAAAGGAAAAACATATCATGCTTATAGATCAGTATAATCAACATTGTTAAAATGCCCACATTCTCCAAAATGATTTACAGATTTGGTACAATCCTCATCAAAATATCAATGACATATGTCTTGGGAGTAGGAAATATAATTCTATGCTTCATGTGGAACAAGAAAAAGGGCTAGAATACACAAAAATATCTCAAGCAAAAAGAACAAATCTGGAGGTATCACATTACCAGACTTCAATTGATACGAGGCTATAGTAACCAAACAGCATGATATCAGCACAAAAATAGAGGCATAGACCAATAGAATAGAACAGAAAAACCAGATATAAAACCAGCCACACACAGCCAACTGATCTTTGACAAAGCTGACAATAATATACACTGGGGAAAAGAAGCATTATTCAATAAAGAGTGCTGGGGAAATTGGATAGCCACTTGCAGAAGAATGAAACAGCATCCATATCTCTTATCATTCACAAATATTAATTCAAGATGGATAAAAGACTTAAAGCATGAAACCATAGGAATTCCAGAAGAACATGTAGGAAAAACTCTTCTAGGTATCAGCCTAGGCAAGGAATTTATTAAAAAGACCCCATGGCACTCATGGCAACAATAAAAATAAATAAATGGAACTTGGTTAAATTAAAAAGCTTCTGCCCAGCTAAGGAAATAATAAACAGAATAAATAGACAACCTATGGAATGGGAGAAAATATTCACAAGATACTATTAAAGGGTATTAAAGGGTTAAAGTCAGGCTCTACAAAGAACTAAAAAAAAAATCAACATAAAAACCCATTAAAAATGGACAGAAGACTTGAATAAAAATTTTTCAAAAGAAGACAGCCAATAAACATGATAAAATGTTCACCATCACTAATCATAAGGGAAGTGTAAATTGAAAATACAATAAGACAGCACCTTACCCAGTTAGAATGGATCTCATTAAAAAGTCCAAAAGTATCAATAAATCAAAAAGTTGTTGTTTTGAAAAGGCCAATAAAATCGATAAACCTTTGGCTAACCTACCAGGAAAAAAACAGTAAAATCTCTAATTTCATCAATCAGAAATGGTAAACATGAAATAACAATAGATTCCTCAGAAATTCAAAAACTCCTTAATAAATATTAGCAAACATCACCTTGATCCCCAAATAAGGAAAAGGCCCAATAAGAAAAGAAAATTATAGACCAATATCACTAATGAACATTGATGCAAAAATATTCAACAAGATCCCAACAAACAGAATCCAGCAACACATGAAACACATTATACACAATGACCAAGTGGGCTTTATCCCAGGGTCTCAAGGCTGGTTCAATATATGTAAATCTATAAATATAATTTAGCATATAAACAAACTAAAAAACGAAGACCATGTGATTATCTCAATGGATGCAGAAAAAGTTTTTGATAATATCCAGCATCCCTTCATGATCATAACACTTAAGAAAATTGGTATAGAAGGGACATTTCTTAAACTGATAGAGGCCATCTACAGCAAACCCATAGCCAATATTGTATTGAATGGAATTAAATTGAAATCATTTCCACTCAGATCAGGAACTAGGCAAGGTTGCCCATTGTCTCCACTGCTTTTTAACATTGTAATAGAAGTTTTAGCCATTGCAGTTAGGGAAGAAAAGATCAAGAGTATCCAGATAGAGATTAAACTTTTACTCTTCGCAGATGGTATGACTGTATATCTGGAAAACACCAGGGATTCTACTACAAAACACTTAGAAGTGATCAAGGAATACCAGAGCATCTCAGGTTACAAAATCAACACTCATAAATCTTTATATATACCAACAATAGCCAAGCTGAAAAAAACAGTCAAGGACTCTATTCCATTCACAGTAGTGCCAAATAAGATGAAATATTTGGGAGTTTACCTAATAAAAGACGTAAAAGATTTTTATAAAGAGAACTATGAAACACTAAGAAAAGAAATAGCTGAAGATGTTAAAAAATGGAAAAACATACCATGCTCATGGCTGGGAAGAATCAACATTGCTAAATTGTCCATACTACCCAAAACAATATACAATTTTGATGCAATCCCTATTAAAACTCCACTATAATACTTTAAAGATCTTCAAAAAATAATACTTCATTTTATATGGAATCAGAAAAAAACCTCGAATAGCCAGACATTGCTTAGAAATAAAAACAAGGCAGGAGGAATTACTCTACCAGACCTCAGACTATACTACAAATTGACAGTGATCAAAACAGCATGATACTGGGACAAAAACAGAGAGGTAGATGTATGGAACAGAAAAGAGAACCAAGAGATGAACCCAGCTACCTACCATTATTTAATCTTTGACAAGATTAAAAACATTAAAAACAATTAAAAACATTCAGTGGTGAAAAGATTCCCTATTTAACAAATGGTGCTGGGTGAACTGGCTGGCGACCTGTAGAAGACTGAAACTAGACCCACACCTTTCACCATTAACTAAGATAGACTCTCACTGGATTAAAGATTTAAACTTAAGATAGGAAACTATAAAAATACTAGAAGAAAGTACAGGGAAAAGACTTGAAGAAATCAGCCTGGGTGAATATTTTATGAGGAGGACTCCCCGGGCAATTGAAGCTGCATCAAAAATATACTACTGGGACCTGATCAAACTAAAAAGCTTCTACACAGTCAAGAACACAGTAAGGAAAGCAAGCAGACAGCCCTGAGAATGGGAGAAATTATTTGCAGGTTATGCCTCCGACAAAGGTGTAATAACCAGAATCCACAGAGAACTGAAACGTATTAGCAAGAAAAGAACAAGTGATCCCATCTCAGGGTGGGCAAGGGACCTAAAGAGAAACTTCTCTGAAGAAGACAGGCGCATGGCCTACAGACACATAAAAAAATGCTCACCATCCTTAATCATCAGAGAAATGCAAATCAAAACTACTTTGAGATATCACCTAACTCCAGTAAGATTAGCCCACATAACAAAATCCCAAAACCAGAGATGCTGGCATGGATGTGGAGAAAAGGGAATACCTACTACATTCCTACATTGCTGGTAGGAATGCAAACTAATACATTCCTTTTGGAAAGATGTTTGGAGAACACTTAGGGATCTAAAAATAGACCTACCATTCAATCCTACAATACCTCTGCTAGGTATGTATCCAGAAGACCAAAAATCACATTATAACAAAGATATTTGTAGCAGAATGTTTATTGCAGCCCAATTCATAATTGCTAAGTCATGGAAGAAGCCCAAGTGCCCACTGACCCATGATGGATTAATAAATTGTGGTATATGTACACCATGGAATATTATGCAGCCTTAAAGAAAGATGGAGACTTTACTTCCTTCATGTTTACATGGATGGAGGTGGAACATATTCTTCTTAGCAAAGTATCTCAAGAATGGAACAAAAAGTATACAATGTACTCAGCTGTACTATGAAACCAATTTATTCCTTTCATATGAAAGCTATAACCAAATTATAGCCCAAGAATATGAGAAAAGGAGAGGGGGGGGGAGGAAGAAGGTTGGGTGGAGGGAGGGTAATTGGTGGGACCACACCTATGGTGCATCTTACAAGGGTACATGTGAAATTTACTAAATGTAAATTTAGAATATAAATATCTTAACACAATAACTAAAAAAATGCCGTGAAGGCTATAATAACTAGTTTGATGAAAATATTTCAAATTGTATATAAAACCAGCACATTGTACCCCATGATTGCATTATGTACACAGCTATGATTTAATTTAAAAAATAAATAAAAAATAAATTCAACAGTCACAACAACAACAACAAAAAGTCCAAAACCAATAGGTGCTGGTGTGGATACATAAAAGTTAGCTTATACACCAATGCTAGGACTGCAAGTAAATACAACCTCTACGGAAAACAGTATGGAGATTCCTCAAATAACTAAAAGTAGACTATTTGACATAGCAAGCCCATTACTTGGTATCTCCCCAAAGAAAAAGAAGTCATTTTATCAAAAAGACATGTGCGCTCAAGTGTTTATTGAAGCACAATTCATAATTGCCAAGATGTGGAGTCAACTCAAGTGCCCACCAATTCATGAATGGATTAACAAAATGTGGTATATGTATACATGGAATACCACTCAGACATAGAAATGAATAAACTAATTCTACTGCAATAATTTGGATTGAACCAAAGACCATTATCCTAAGAGAAGCATCTAAGGAACAGAAAAACAACCACATGTATTTGTTATTACATTGGAACTAACTGATGATCATATCTGTGCACAAAGAAAAATAAAACTCAGTGGAAACCAAGCAGTGTGGAGAAGACAGGAGGGACTGGGCAAAACCCAACCTAACAGGTACACAAACACTCTCTGAATAATGGGCACACTTACCGCCCTGAATTGGGCATAACAAAAGCGATCCATGTAATAATAAATATTTGTACCCTTGTAATATTTTGAAAATCAAAAAAAGAAATAAAGTATATATAGAATCACGGAGATTTTCTAAAATCTAACATTTAATGAGCGATGAGTTATTAATAGAAACATTCTCCAAAATAAGCTAGAAAGCTGAATTTGACATTATACTTATTGGCTTTGCCTAAATATGGTTTTTAGTGTGATTATAATCTCTGACTGTAAAACATTGCTAAGTTATACCTGACACTACTCGAAACTTTATACTTAATACTCATTCTAAAAGAATCAATAATACCTATAGACTCTATTCTCAAATAAACATTGTTATTCCTTTACTTAGAAATTTTTATGATTCAGGTATAAATAGTTTAACAGATTGTATTTTATGTGTATGTCTTTTTATGACAAAAGCAACTACATTTAAATATGTAAAAACTCTACTCTGGGTGATTAGCATTCTTAGTTCCCATTATAGATTCTTCCATTTGAATTTCCATCTGGTTTCTAATATCTTCTTGTGTTTATTATTGCTTTAATGACATAATCTTGTTTTTGCATACCTAGATTTCATTACTGTTTGGCAAAAACAATCTCTATCCTGATTTTACTCTCGCAAATACCTTAGCCTTAACTTTAGAGCTTAAAACAGTCTGACATGAGATACTTTTAAAATACAAAAATGGAAGAAAAACCATTTGAAGTAAAATTCAAGCAAAGGTTCATCTCTTAAAATCGTAACAGATAGACTGCTTCCCTTTATAGTATTAATCTATATCCACCATACAATGCATCACTGAAGGTTTACCAAGATGAAGTAATACATTGCTATATGTTAGACTGAAGCAGAATTTGAAAGAATTGAATAAATTTTATGCATATTTTTCACTGATGGGGATGGACAAGGCTTAAAGTTGATAATTCGGATCTTATTTAATAGCCATAAATGTTATCATGGATCTGTGCTATAACTAAAAATTTCTTCATTTTAATGGGTTCATACTCAAATGGGTTTCTTTGATAAGACTGGAAAGCATTCCTAAAACTCAGGCTGATACAGCTCAAAGAAAAGAAATTACGACCTTTACCCACTTTAAGGTTTATTCACTGAGAAGCAAACTTTACCAGAGCTTTAGGTTCCCAATGAAATTCTAGTTTTGATGCTATCATCTTTCAAGCAGAACTCAGAGCCTTTTCTGACTTCTCACCATGACAGAGTAAACCAAGAATCCACAGTGAATGATTAGACATTTGCTTACTTCATTACTTACGAATGTATTTATAGTAATGAAGATAGTGCTTACTGCGCACCTGGTATTCTTCTAAGCATTTTACATGTGTTAATTTATTCCATCCTATATGTCATACAGCCCACTGGGGACTTAATGGGAAAATGTGTGTAGAAAAAGTTGCTTGATGAAGTGTCTTTAAACACAAGCCCTCTATAGTTTGTTAACTATATCTTGATTCCTATTAACAATAACTGGTATTTCCTGAGTGTCTCTCAAGTGATGAGCCATTTGTACATTGGCTAGCTCACCCTCACATCAGCACTTTAAGATGGGTTTTCTTAACTCCATCTCATGAAGGAGCACACCGCACATCTCATAAGCAGTAACCAGAGCCAGCTGTCAATCACTCCAAACTGGGTACAAATACTTTGACTCAGTAATACTCTTTTAAAATGCTTTAAACCACATTCTTTTTTCTTCTAACTCTGCCAATATTTTACTTTTCATAAATTTACCGGGTCAAACTCTTACCTATTATAAACTTCTTTCCAATCTGCCTCCTTCCCTCCATCTCTATCAGCATGCTAGTGAAGTACTCACCATCTCTACTTGGCCTTCTACAAAATATTCTTGACACTCCCCTTCTAGTCCACTCTCCATACTCCCAACAAATTGATCTTTAGAAACTATAAACTGGGTCATGTCACTATCTGTTAAAATGCCTTGCTGCTTTCAGAATAAAATCGCACATGTTAACCACGATATACAAACCTCCACGGTGGTTCTCAACTTTCCTAATGCCACGATGTATTTTCATTGTTACGAGGGGGTCGTGACCCACAGGTTGAGAACGGCTACTAGAGAAATGGACCTTCCTGACCTTCCAGCTCCATTTTTCCTTACAATACCCTAGGCCTCCCTTTCTCTTCCTATAACACACACACATGCACACACACACACAAACACACACACACACCCCTCATGCTTCAACTAGACAAGCTCCCTGTCATTGTGCTTTGTGCCTCTGTAATTGACCATCTCCGTGGGAATGCCCTTTACCACCTTCTTCTCAAAGCTCCTCCATGTCCTTCAACACCCATCTGCGATGTCGCCCCTCACAGACAGGAAGTCTTCCCAAACATCCCTGACCTTGGTCAGCTTCCTGGTCTTTGTTTCACTATTAGACTATTCATCAGACTTTTCCCATGTCTATGGCCATCACTTCAGTTCACATTAATTTTTCAACTATACTGAGCCTCAAACAAGCTATCACACAGTACAAATTACATTTACTGTCTCAGTCATCAATGACTCTCTTAGGTACTGACTTAAAAATAGGCTCTGTAAAAGATGGTTTCTTTCCCAGCACAATTTCTACAAGTTTATGCTGTAGCTATTTCTCCTGATCCCTCATCTTCAGGTCATGTTCTCAGCTATATCTCTTGGCATCATCTGTGCTTGGTTCCAGCATTTATACATGAACTTCTAGTGTTGACTTTTGTCCCTAGTCCAAGTTTCTTGCATCACAGATCAAACACATACTCCCTTATTACTTTCCAGTATTGAGTCTATAACACAGGCTTCTCTTTAGATGAACACAGTATTTCAATGACTCTTCTTTTGGATCACAAACCCAGAAATCATCAAAGTTTCAAAAAGAACTTTCTAAGTTATCCACATATCCAGGACAGTGACCCAGCCCTCAACAGGGATCTTTATGACATGGCTGCATGCTAAATAACTATTGCTAACAAAATGGGTATTTCTGTTAATAAGTAGATATTACTACATACTAAGTCCATATTACATTATTTAATCTTCACAGGCAGTAAAATCACACACATTTTATAAAAGATGAAACTAAATTTCAGAGAAGTTAGAATCTAGTCCAAACTCACATAGCTAGATAACCAAAATCAGGACCCTTCCTAATTTAAAATTTTTCTTCTCCATGCAATTCTGTTTGAGTCAAGCACCCTGAAGGTTTCCAGGTCTCAGAACAGGTGCACACAGGACCCTGTGTTTGGGAAGAGGGAATAGGTAATGGACACCAAATCGTGCTGTATTTCCCCATCAAAGAATGTGACTCTTAACTCATTCTTAGAGGGATGAAGTATGATGTAACAAAGAAGAAGCAAGTTTAATCTCTGAATGACTCTGAAATTATTAACTGTCCACGATTAGGTATAATAATGCCACCCACACTCCCCAGGATGGCTGAGTGCTGCAAAAGATGTTACAGCACCCTATGGATGAACCTCAGTGACCAAAGGGAGATGGGAATTGGGATCTCACTCCACAGAGGGAAATGCTTACAAAGTACAGAATTATTATTACTGATGGAATAATTAAGTGCCACTGACATAAAAACATATATAACTCTTGAATATCAAAAGGGTGAAAATCTTTTGACATAGTCATATGATTTCTCAGTCCACAGTTAGTAATTTCAAAGGGTTTCACCCATGCTCTACAAAACTGGTGTTTATTACCAAAGGAATCTAAGTATAAGAATGGTAACTAAATCCAAAGTTAATGCTGTTGCCAGCTATCAAGAACATATTGACAATACGCTACCCTGGGCAACAGAATAAGACTGTCTTAAAAAAAAAAGAAAAGAAAAAACACACACACAAATAAAATCATACTTAGTGATATGAAGTTCACAGGAAATATATGTGGTGAAATTTTATTTCATTGAAGGTTATGTGCACAATTAAGTAAATTCAACAGAGGAAACATTCATTGCCTGTTTAGGGTGGGGCTGTGCTAGTGCTGAGAGTGGTCAGAGTGAGCATCCCACCACATCTCAGACTGAAGAGGTGCCAGAGACAAGCAGACAGCTGCACAACACTGCAGATAACAGTAACAGCAAAAATAAAGCAACGTTAGAAATGCATGTAGGAATAAATGTTTGCAAAGGAGGGGATAATATTATCTGGAAAGGATGGTTTTGCGATATTTAGTTTATCAGTGAAATGGGAGGTAGAATGCAATGTGTCACTTGCATCATCTCTACAATCTGCTTTTGCTGTATTATTTTGTCATGTCTATATATTTGTTAGATGATTTTTATTTTGCTCTTTGTTTTCCTCCCTTAAAGCTATGTTTTTGGATATGACCCTTGGAAATACTGTATTGAAAAATCTCCACCCTCAAGGACTGCCTATGTAGACTTCATTATTCAGGTCCCAGCTTCTCTTCCTACCGCTCTCCTAAGTACCTTGTAGAATACCACTGCTTCTGAATATCTCCTCCAGAGACCCAGTAAAAAACGAAGGTGGAATTATAAGCAGCTTCACTTATTAAAGTTCTTGTGAAAGTCTGATAGAAGAGAGGGTTGGTATTTAAGGGAATATTTTTTCATTTCAAAAAGTTGCTCTTAATTACCTGCAGTAATGAAGAGCAGTGGTGTGTATAATCCAAAATGGCGGATAATCCAAAAACTATTTATATTTGACTTTGAAATGTATTTTTGAACTTGCATTTGAATGAAAGTATGAACTAAGGACTAGAAGGGTCCTAAGCTTTCTATCTTTCTTGCACACACTAGTCTTTAGAGAAGACAGGCAATTGCAAGTTTGAGTTTTAAGTCTTTCCTCAGATGGACTGCAGGCCAAGTTAAAGTTAAAAGTAACAGAATTGATGGAAATATCAACCAAAGTAGCTAGGCAGGACATCCCCCCAAAAGAATCAAAACAAGATTTCCTGCAGAGGATATAGCATATGGTTAAATATTGCTTAGCTGTAAATGATTATCTCTGAGCCATGTTCCCATTTGCAGTGACTCATTCCAGTAGGGTGTGATGCACATCATGTCAGGCTGATGGAAGGATGACTAGATGAAGTTTGCTCTGTCTGACTCCCCCACTGAATGCCAGCCTGGCACCCTGAGGAAGCCACAGTAGGGTATCTTCAGAAGCTATTTTCAAACAAATTTAGACTTGTCTTATACATGATGAGAGCTATTTATAAAGATTGTATAACAAATAGCTTATAATAGACACCTCTGTCAATTGCACTTATACTGAAAAGATCTAACACAAGAAGGCAGAGATTCCCAGTGCAAGCTAAGCCTGCAATATGTTTGCATTTTCATCTATGAAACAAACTGGGGGAGAGGTTACATGGCAAAACTCAGTACCCTGCATTGAAATTTGAACTGAGAACTTAATAAGCATTAGAGCTTGATCAAGATATATGAAAGAGTAAAGGGAGGGTGATGTGTATTTTCACTGGCAAGGCCAGAATCCAACTATCATACTGAATGTCAAGATCTACATTCAATAATGATGAGTAATAACATTATTACAGGGGGATTTTAATAGCTTTTACTGTGATCTCTTTAACTGATGAACAAAAGAAGAGATTTAAAGAAGTAAGGGAAAAGCAAAAGAAAACATGAAGAAAACATAACAATAAAAAATAGAATTTAAATCTTCCATCTTTTATAAGACAAAATAAATGACAAAACAAAAAAAAAATCTAAATCATTTTAGAGTGAGTGCTCTAAAACCTATCAGCGAATTTTCTACCTGTGTTGACCAAAAGAAGATGGGCCATTAAAATTGAATCTAAATTAGGCCGTATCCCCAGGGCAGGTGAAATTAGCATATAGTAATTGTGCAGGCAGAGATTTAGCAGTGCAACATTCTACAATGGGAATTTACAGAGAAAAAGAAAAACCATTAGACCTGTAATCAGGAAGAATCAAAAGGAGAACCAAAATGATTTTCTTAATATTCCACCCCCTCAAAATGTGCTTTGGAAATGTGAGACTATGTTTGAAAGCCCATGATTTTCTTATTTCATAAATGGGAAATGTGTTCAGTGATCAATATGCTCTGGCAATTTGGAACCTTGAATTCTATTATCTATTTACTCCTAACTTATAATGTTATCTTCAGCATAATATTTATTCTTTTGGACTAAAATGCTGGTTCATTCATTCATTCATTCATTCACTTCAATAAATGTTTCTTGTATACCTATATGAACCAGATTCTGCTCTTGGCACCAGGAGTTTAGAATTCAATAGGATATGGCTACAGTTCTGGTGTGACTGTTGGACCCAGGGGTGGCAGGGTAGAGGCAGAAAGACAAACAATGGTACAGATGCTTTGATGAAAACCATGTACTTGTGTCAAAGATTTGCCAATTATCTCTTTGCCAAAAGGACAAGAAGACAAAACCCTCATGAAACCCTGAATATAAGTAAATTTTTAAGAAAATAGAAATTTTCAAATCCTGTAATAGATTTTTTCAGAGCTGTCATAAATATAATAAATAAATGAATAACCAATAATTTTCTTATAAAACCTACTACTATTTGGTTTCTTTCAATACTCTCAGGATAAGAATATGTTTAATCAGCATGTACTTTGTACATTTACAATGTGTGGAAATGGGGAATCATGCATTTAAAACATTTCATCTCATATATTTTTTTAAATTAAATCATAGCTGGGTACCTTAATGCAACCATGGGGTACAATGTGCTGGTTTTATATACAATTTGAAATATTTTCATCAAACTGGTTAACAGAGCCTTCATGGCATTTTCTTAGTTGTTATGTTCAGACATTTATATTCTGCATTTAGTAAGTTTCACCTGTACCCTTCTAAGATATGCCGTAGGTGTGGCCCCACCAATTACCCTCCCTCTACCATCCTCCCCCCTCCCCTCCCCTGCCCCTTCCTTACCCTTCATCTCATATAATCTTAACTGATTGTCTAACTTTCATTTAGAAACCATCCTTCATCAAAAAAACCCAAGTGTTACATAAACAAGTGTAAAATTCACAGTTTGCATTGTCCTTACGCTTCCACGTTCTCTATCATTTCTTTTCAGGTTTGGAAAGCAGACTATGTCACTGCCACATTCTCTCCCCTCCCCATCCCAGGAAAAGTTTCCCTCGTTTTAAATAGGGCACAGTTGTGTGACGTGTGCTGGGGGACAGTGGGGGGAGCAAAGAAGAAAAAAGAGAGCATTCTTGTGTAAATATGCATATTGTATAAAAACACACATGAAGACATGTCATAGACATGTCAGAAAAAGAGAAATAGAAGTGAAGTGCTGGAACACGTGCGCAATCAGATGCATCAGCATCTTAAGGGGCAAGGTATTTCAGAGCCCAGTCTACAAAACCATTCTAATTTAAAGAACATCTTAATACTTAATTCTGCTTTATTTTGTAAGCATTTTCTTCCTTCTGTTTGTTTTCTTCACTGGAGTCACAGCAAGGGCTGTACCAAGCTTCAAGTTCATTTAAGCTGCTCGGTGCATGCCCAGACAGCAAGAAAATGGTTTCTCTGGCAACAGGAATTATGTGAAATCTCTGTGTGCTCTCCCCCACCCTCCATCTGATTCCTATTCACTTAAGCTGTTCACACATAGGCAACAATGAGGTATTAGAACTGTAATGAGCAATTGAAATTTATTGAGCTGACTGGGGTGGGGGTACTGCGAGCATCCTCCTTTCCTGTGTACCAAGGAGCAGGCACATTTGTCGTATGTTATCTGTATTATTCAAGAACCCTGCCCTGTCAGCAAATAGCCCAAACCAGATAAAATCAGAAGCATATCTAAAATATGAAGCACACATGAAATTTATTTCCATGATGGTAGGAGAGAAATACAAAGGCCTCCTTTCAGGTGTTAAACACAGCTTTGAATTTTCCAAAGATGCTCAGCTTTGCTAGTCACAATGATTTAAAACAGCCTCATATTATGCCTGAAACCCAAGAGGGAATGGCAAGAGCTTGCATTAAATGGGTTTGAATGTCAGTTTGTTTCTAAAGAATCATACTGTCCACCCATGATTAAGGCTCTAGAATTTTCAATTTAGGCTTTATTAACATTCCCTGATACTTATTCCATGATGAGACGTCCTGTAAATGTTTAGTTTTTCTCTGTAGCCTTTGTTTAAAGGAGAGCCCTGTGTTTAGCACTGGTGCTAAGGTTGTGTTCACTAAGAGAGTTTAATCAAATGGGGACTGATTTGCTTGAAGGAATAAGGGCTGAGAGGCAAATTAGCCTTGTTCTCCAGAGGCTGGGAGAATGTGGGAGGGGGGATCCATTTTTTGTCAGTTCCAATAAGGAACTGCAAGAAATATACTCAGTAATATAAAGCAGAAGATACACCGAGCATGGAATGGATGCCTGAGCGAGTTTCAGAATTATTGTCCTAGAAGTTTGTTAAGGAAAATATGTGCTTCTGACCTGTCTGGAATAGCTTAGTACAATTTACCTGGAAGGAGGTGGATTTTTAAGACTTTGTTTTATGATCATATATTTAACCTGTTTAAAATTAAAGTCTTCCTGCCACCAAAAAGCAAAAGAAAATGCCCCTTTGCCAAAATCTTTAACCTCAATCAAAAGGATATAGTATTTGCATTTAAATAATAATTCAGTGAAGGCCTGTTTTAAATATTTAAACTGTTAATTTCAGCTAAAGCTCTAAGGAAACAGTGAGCCTAATGGTTACCCTAATGGCACAAATACAATGTTTAATTAAAAGAAACATGGGAGAGGGAATCTACAAAGGGCAAAGGTGAAAGCCAAGTAATAGAAGCACCAGACACATTTAACAACAATGGCTTCAATCATATGTACAGTCAATTCTTAGATAATAAGACAGTTAAAATATTCTCAAAGAAGTGGCATTTTTCCAGGTCATAGAAACAGCCAAGAAGGAGAGCCAAAATTTGGGGAACAAACACAAAATATAAATTCTACACAGAAAAGATGCCTATTGAAAACGTAAGATTTGGAATTTCGAATGCAGTCACAAAGCCTTTAGGAGAAGAACATCTCGGATTCAACATTTTATTCCAGGTGGAAAATAGACACTCAACACTCATACCTAAAAACGAGTTGCTCTTTATCTGATAGATAACCTTTATCTGATAGGTACCCAGCTATTGCTCACTTTTGAGAAGAAATTATTCTCATGTGTCTAAATGTGGTGACTCTCCGCAAAGAGTGTGTAGTGCAATCCATAAAAAATTACTGAAGTTTTTCAAGGAGATTCAAGTCATGACTGCACGTTACTCTCCTGTAGAAATACCTTTAAATTGTGAATTTTGCTTTATTTTCTTAATTTTATTTATTTAATCCCACCCCTCCTTGTTTCAGGAAAATTGAAATGGCTTCCTATTATAGCGTATCTGTGTATTAATCCCTGACAACAGTGCTCCTGTTAAAAAGATTACCTAGGATTAGAAAAATATCTTGATAAGGCACTTACATAAGATAGAATACAAGAATCTGAGAACATGTGTTAGCAGCAGGGAAATCCACAGAGAACGGCAGAAGTGTTTCTAAGTTAGAAATTAACGACAATTAGTGGGTGGTGAGGAATAAAAAAGCAAGGAGAAGAGAAAGGCAGAGTGGCCTCTATGGTAGACAAAAACAATGAAAACTTTGGAACATCTACTATTTAATTTTTGGATGTTAGTGTGGATGTTTCTGCATCTTCTTCATAATTCAGGAAAGTACACTACGTTCATATGGCTGAGTATACTGATTTTATGGAAATGTGTGTAAGCTTTATGCTTAAGAAAGAGATCACTTTCCCTGTTTGTTTATATACCAGAGCAGAGACACAGAACAGAAAACAAAAAAGGTACCTAGAAAGGTGGTTAGAGACAGAGGTGACCACGAGGATGGAAGACCCTGTGCGAGTTCAGAGAAATCTTAAGAATGGCATTGTACTTTCCAGGGGGTGTGGAATAGGCATCTAAGCCAACCTTATTTACATCTTAAAAGGTAAGAGAAACTCGGAAAGCGTATGGTTTATATCATACAACACAACACACTAGACGCCCGGTGAAATGGTTAACTGTTAAATTTTTTAAATTAGAAGCAGGAAATACATATATAATTGAGTTCAAGATCTTGGAGGATAAAAATGCACTATGGATCAAAGGACTTTGTACATTTAGAATCATGTCAAATCTTAGTGTGGTGAAAATATTACAAGATTCCACCGCCTTTTTGCAATCACTTTGAACATGAATCATGTGTTTTACTGAAGCTTTCCACATGCTAGCTATGCATAACTTTAGGCTAGAGTGAAAATATCAGAGACTTCATATTCTTCTCCTGTCCTATAAAATAAAGATAGTAGTATCTACTTCAAACAGAAGTAATAGTGGTTAATTTTTATTTAGTGTGTATTATACTTTAAGCTCCAAACTTATAGCTAGTATTTAGTTTTATCCTTATACCAATCTTTTGAAGCATTATTCTCTCATTGTACAAATCAGGAAACTAAGGCACAATACTTGTGAGTGGTGGAGCCATTAGGCACTGACAGTAGTAATATTAGCAAATAGAGAGAAAGTCAGCTTTAACTCTAAATGTTCTCTTATTGACTTATTCAACAATGGATGAGCCTGAGATAATTCTGTAATGATGAATCCTTTGTAAACTCTCCTTCTAGTTATTCTGCACTTTTTTTCACTATTTCTTTATTTCATCTGACAAGGATAGAATGCCTTGCTCATTTATCATCATTAGTCCTATTCTTCTTAGAGCACCCACTAATTCATGTCTGTTAAATCAAAGAGCAATGGCAACCAGGCTTGATGCCTGAGCAGGAAACAAGCCTATTCTTAAAATGACAAAAACTTCTAGCATTGTTTCAGATCAGCTATAGAATGACAGGAAGAAATATCATGGCATATGACCAATTTCAGGCTAGATTATGTTTCCAGCTTGCTTAGTCACACCAAGTAGGAACCTTTCCCAGCCCATCTTAGCACTCTGCCCACACATGGCTGTCAGTAACACTGTTGAAGAGTAATAGGGTCTTACTACATCTGGAAACCTCAACCATTGCTACATCACTGTCCTTTGATACTCTGAACTTACATTCCCATTTGAAAAAGAATAAACCCTTATTATAATGAGGGATTGTGTTCATGTATTAAGACCTACCATTAGAAATGCCTCATCCCTATCTTTCTGGAGGAAGTAGATTGAATGCCTAGATTACCTGAAAAGTATCTCTGCCTCCAGCTTTCCAACATTCTGCAGAGCCAGTTTCCCTCAACCAAGTATGTAAACAAATGATGAGAATGTTAAAAAAAAAAATAGGTAAGATTTCTGAGTAAACTCATGAGTCTGACATGCTATTTTGATGAGTTTTACATTCTAATACAATGAACAATTGAAATCTTACAGATCCTGTATGTCCAAATAAAATAATACTCAATAATTTTTCTACTATAAAAGCCTTAAACTTCTCAAGTTGTTTTCGAGAAAGTTGAAGGAAAAAAAAATAAAGAAAAACTCCAATTATAACCAACCTTCAAAAACCATAAACATTATGTTGTTCTCCAAAAATTTATAAAAGCTAAATTGTCATCAGTATGTCTTAAGGAAAGGAAGGAGTGAGTGATAGAAGACATCACATTAAGAATAATTATATAGAATTACTACAGTGTACTGCTGTTGATACAGAATCTTACATGAAAAAAAAGATGAAACCCTCTTTTGTATTTTAATGTTCAAAGACAAAGTTTGTGCCAAGGGCTTGGGATCCTGTTGTTGCTAATAATAGCTCTTTCTATGCATTAAACTTGTCTCACCAAAGCAGGTGTTTGACAAACAAGGGACCTGGCTGCATTTATATCAATAGTTTCATAACAGAGGACTCATTATCCAAAGATATCTCTCTTGTGAACAGTATTTAATTTGTACCATATTTTTGAAGTGGTAAATGTTTGTGAGTATTTTCTGAATATAAAAAACCAAATAAACATGATAAGCAATTCCAATTTAATGTATGTACTATACTTTTACTTTATTTATTTACTTATTTTGGGACAGAGTCTAGCTCTCACCCCGGCTAGAATACAGTGTCATCATCATGGCTCACTGCAACCTCAAACTCCTGGACTCAAGCAATCCTACCATCTTGGCCTCCCAGAGTGCTAGGATTACAGGGGTGAACCACCACTCCCAATTTTACTTATACTTTACATAATTTATCAATTATAATATACTTTACATAATTTATCAATTATAATCTTAGTTATTATAAGTAGTTAAAAATACTCAGTCATCTTTTACTAACCAAGAACTCATAATCCTTTTAAAATAAACAAAATGATTAAATTTCTACAGTATCTTTTAAGGAGTCAATAGATCATCTAATACTATGGTTAGATGAGATTATGTAAAATGGAGATAAAAGTTTTCTTACATAAATATGTCCAACTATATCAAATTAACTGTACATAAAATCATAAATAAACTATACTTTCCTTAGAAGGATAAATTTAGGGACAACAATTGAAAAAACACAATAGTGACTGCTGGTTAAGTGTGATTTTATTTTTGTAGCTATTAAGCTATAAATGGTGATATCAAACCAGGTGCTTCCTGTGCACCAATCCCATGGTATGGCCTGTGTATTAACTCACTTAATCCTCATAAGAAACCTGTGAGATTGGAGCTATTAGGTTCCCATTTTAAGGATGAGGACTCTGAGGTACAGAATGATTAATTAACTCACTTCTGGACATAGCTAGAAAGCACTGAAAATGGGATTTATACTAAATCTGGGCAGTCTAGGTCTAGAATCAGTCCTTTGAATCACCAGCTATGTAATTTATTTAGATATATAATGTATAATTTATAAAATAGTAATCATTTTATAACAGAATAATCTTTTATATTTAATTAGTGAAGATTAAAAATAGTCCCGTTCGTCTTACAGGACACCACTGAATGCAAAGCAGTTTACTAACTGTCATGGGAAAAGATGTTTCTAAATTACTTATACACTGGGGAAACTGCCATTTAATTCAAACTCCAAGGAGTTGAAAAAAAATCATCTTTTCCCTCATCAGAAAACCAAATAATGGACTTATTTCTTAAAGGTAAGAACTATCAAATAGACAACCCTTGCATCTAACCTGTGGTTCCAGAAAGGATATAAAAATAGCAAGTCTGATGATTAGACCATTAAATTGATCCTTCTGGGAAAATTCTGTGATTTAATGCAAGACAGTACGTAAGGAGAATCACTATATTACTGGCCAAAAATCTGAAATAGGATACAGGGCCTATTTTTCTCAAACTAGAATGTGTTGGAAGAAAGAGTTGGGCCAAATGTTTAAAAAGATGACATTCTGAATGTACATAACTATTATTTATCCATAATAATTAAAAAAATGTAAAAGCTGATGTCTAATTCTATTAAGCAGTTAGTTGTATTATTAACGTAAATCCATTATTACATTAACAAAGAAAGACACTATGAAATCTATATACCCTGTGTACATTTTTGTTTTTCTAAATTAAATCATAACTGTACATTAATGCATTTATGGGGTACAATGTGCTGATTTGACATATGATATGGAAAGCTAACATTAAACTTGTTAACATAACCATCACCTCACTTAATTATTTGTTGTGGTAAGACATCCATACTCTACTCTTCATAGTTTTGAAATGTACCATTGCATTGTGCACATTAGGTGAAGCCCCACCAAATACCCTCCCTCAACCCGGCCTCCTTATTTTTACTCTTGTCCACACTGCACCAGATAGATCTTCCTCATTGCTGAGTCCTCTTTGATAGGAAATTGAGTTCTTGTATAATTTTTTAAGTCATCTAAGCAGTGATGCAAAAAGTCACATACTAAAATAAATAATGAAGTCCCTCAGTACTAAAGTTTTGAACCAGATTGTTGTAACCCATTATTTCATTTCCAGGAAACACAGTTGACAGCATCCTTGCTGATTTACCCATGTAAGTTTCAACTTGTTGGGCTTATCGGTATTGTTGGGAAGGCTTCATTTCCATCCACACAGATTTTATATTTCTTGATTTTTGTGCATCTTAAAACTTTTGTAATGACCCACATATCTAGTTAGCTGTTTGCATGACTAAAGTACCATGAGAATCTTAAATAATCCTAATACCTGTGGGTCCGTTTTAAGATCAGTAATAAACTTGTACCTTCTAATTACCTCCTTAAAGTGTATATTAACCACATATTTGGGTTATTTGACATGTTACTTATTTTTTTTACCGAATATTTTACTTTTCAGAAAGTATAGGAAAGAGCCCTTTATCACAGAGGTGGCTCACAGCTGAATGTAGGATTTTTGAAAGAAATATTTTACAATTTTTTATTTGTATTTATCTTGAAATCAAACTCCTTTAGTCTTCCATTCATTCCAAATTTTTCCAACTTCTTAAATTATGTGATGCTCTTAAATTATCAGGTGTTCTAAGGTACTGAGTGTGTCAAGGCTAAAGAACTATACTTGTCTATATAAATTTTCTTAGCTCCCAATGAGTACTGAAATTTCTAAGTCCAACTTATAAACACAGACTGATAAAATGATAATTTTGATTTTTGTTCAAAACAAGAGAAAAATTTGAGAGCAGTTTAAGTAAAATTCTGATATCAGGCTCAGAAAATTTAACTCAGTAAGCTGATACAAAAACAATGAACTAGATTGTTTATATTTTAATATAATACAGAATAAGATCCATCATTACTTTTAGATAATAACAAAGTGATATAGAGAAAACTTTATTTATAAAATAAATCTTGGCCCAGGGAAAAATATATATGTAATTAACTCTGATAAGAGGAATGACTCTTTAATGTTTCCAGTGAAAATTTGGCTTATGTTCCTTTAACAAATATAGCTTATTCTGTTCTTAAAAGTGTGTAATTCATTATGTCATTTGCATGTATTGTTTAATCTAGGAAATTGTGTAATAAATAGTAGTGATGACACAGAAATAAAACAATGTAGTTGTACTATTATAACTAATTATTCGCCAGTAAAACTAAAATTTGAACTTTGGAGAGGCAGCATACTTAGGCGTGATGATATCAGAAGGGCATAGCACTATACTTTTAACCCATTATTTGTCATATTTCTGCATGGAAACATGTTTTAAAATAGATTTTATGGACCTAATACATAAAGAGAGGAATCTTACAAGCAATTTTGAAAAGTATAATCGTAGTCATTTTTTTAATTTAGTTTTTATTAAGTCATTTGTACATAGATCATACATACATTTATGCCATTATGGGATTCTTTGTATTGATTGTACAAATTGGAGTGCTTACATGCTACTAATCAACATAGCTTTCACCTCTTTTACCCAATTACAGCATTAAGACAGAACAAGTTGGATCTACAAGGTGCAGAACATAGTCATCTTTTTATGTTCAAATTATACAAAATAGTTTGTGTCAAAGACACTATTTTCATTCTCATTGGAGTTGTTTAAGACTACAGCCACAGAAATACTGTATCTTGGTTCAGTGCCCGTAGCACAGTGGTTACGGCGCCAGGCACACACACCGAGGCTGGGCCAGCTGAAACAACACCCAACCACACACTGCAAAACACTGATAAGGGATTAATTCAAGATGGGAGCAGAAATGACAGTATCATGAAGGATGTAGTATTTGAGATGTTCTAGCAAAATGGGCAAAATTGAGTCTATAGAAATAGGGTAAAGGGCAATTAAGAAGAACAACAATAAGTAATGACAAAAGAGCAAGAAAGTGAATATTGAGTTAGGAAATAACTAGTGATCTAAACTGGTTGACACTAAGAATATTAGAGAATAAAAGAAGAGGTGAATATAGGTCAGTGGGAACTTGATTAGGGTCAGGAATGTCAATGCAAGGAGTATTGAGTATTGAATAGGTGATGGGACATTTCTAAAATTTCCTGAACAAGTAAAAGTTTATTTCAAAATGTGGGGGGATAGATTACAGGGAAATGTGGTGGAAGCCACAGGAGGGGATAGGGGGCTGAGGGAGGCAAAACAGAATTTGGAGACGGGTCAGGGAATAATACGCAGGAGCGCCTGGAAAAAGAGGAGAAAAGAAGGAAAACAGAAGGGAGAAGTGATAATTAGAAGGATAACTAAGGGAAAGTGTATCTAAGAATGAAGAGGTTGAGTCAGGAGTATGACCCTGTAACTTGTAGGAAGAGAGGGTACTGATATCACATTGCCTGGAAGCATTGCTTTCCTCCATGCTGCTAGGCATAGGTTCAAAAGAGTGCTTAAATTTCCCTACTTAAATTCTGTGTAGACAAAAAACAGAAATAATTATACTCTTTACTGAAGGATAGGTTTTAGATGAGAGTCAGATAAAAGAGCAAGAGGTGCACCATAGATAGGGCTGAGTACATTGGATACTTTTTCTTCCATTCTTGAGATACTTTGCTAAGAAGAATATGTTCCATCTTAGAAGGGTACAGGTGAAACTTACTAAATGCAGACTATAAATGTCTTCATATAGTGATTAAGAAAATGCCATGAAGGCTATGCTAAACAGTTGGATGAAAATATTTCAGATTGTGGGCGGCGCCTGTAGCTCACCGAGTAAGGTGCCGGCCCCATATACCGAGGGTGGCGGGTTCAAACCCGGCCCCGGCCAAACTGCATCAAAAAATAGCCGGGCGTTGTGGTGGGCGCCTGTAGTCCCAGCTACTCGGGAGGCTGAGGCAAGAGAATCACCTAAGCCCAGAAGCTGGAGGTTGCTGTGAGCTGTGTGATGCCACGGCACTC
>CAUYRH010085715.1:0-28583 GCA_963574655.1 Perodicticus potto
CCTGTAGTCCCAGCTACTTGGGAGGCGGAGGCAAGAGACTCGCTTGAGCCCAGGAATTGGAGGTTGCCATGAGCAGTGATGCCACAGCACTCTATCCAGAGTGACAGCTTGAGGCTCTGTCTCAAAAAAAAAAAAAAAAAAGAAAGAAATTAAAAGGTGTATAGCCTTTGACCCAGCAATTCTACTAGAAATGGATTGTACAGATATAGTCACATGTGTGTGAAATGATATATGTACAAGATTATTCCCTACAGCCTTGTTCATGATAATAAAAACTGGAAATGATCTATACACCTATCAATACAGTACTGGTTAAATCAATCACAGCATATCTCGACAGCGGGCCACGAGGCATCCACTAAAAACGAATGCGGAGTCAATATGGAAGAACTTCCAAGAAATACTATTTTGATGATAAAAAGGTACAAAACTGTGTGTATTGTTACCATGTGTATTAAAAACAGGGAAAAATATGTAGTAATCTATAGGTTATTTATCTGTACATTATATGTGCTCTGAAATCTCTGAAAAAATACACAAGAAATTGGTAGCACTGGTACCCTCAAGGAGGATAACTGGACTTGGAGGACAGAGAGAAGAAGGAGACTTACTTTTTACCTTCTACTCTTTTGTGTCTTTTTAATCTTATATATGTTGTTTATGTTACCTTTCCAAAAATTAGTATTTTCTATATTCATAAAAATAATATTCATTTCCAATACCAGATTATCTGAAAACTTCTCTGTTAACCACGTTATGAAACCACTGATCTGAACAATTTTAACTGTTTCATAATTTAAAATCATAGGGTTAGCAATTAACTATAACCATCATGTCCTCCCTTAAATAAATATATACAGAAAATAAAGTTATTCTATTAATGTTATCCCTGTGTTCCATTACTTCCTCTCAAAATTAAATCAACATCACACCACCTTAAAGGGCATGAAGGTATCTCAAAATGCTCAAAGGATAGTAGCCAGAACAACTATGCTAATATATTAACACAGCCTCCAGAAAATAAAAATCTGACATAACTGATGCCGTGGCAACAGCCTGAAACAGTGCATCATCTGCCTTGGAAATTAAAAACTAACATCCTTAATGACTAAAACTCTAATGTCAATAGTCATGGACTTGGATTTGTCCCTAACATGAATGGTCTCCCCCACCTCTCTTTAAATTACAGGCTCACTTGAGGACAGGTTATTACCATGGTACAGCCATAGAAGGAACACTAAGGGGGCATTACTTAGCCTGAGATTAAATTTTGCTCTAAAAAAGTCCACAATAAATCAAGTGGTAAGGTAAGATATGTGGTCATGTTCTACCAGTTTTTAAACTTAATATGCATGTTTTGTTAGTATACAAAAATGTCTGCCTATGAAAAAGTATGTACATGGGTAGGTCTGTGTTCCAATCTATTAGCCAAAGGTGAAAAAGAGAAAAAAGGTGAGAATTTTCATCTTTATATATGTCTGTATTTTATACTGTTCTACTAACTGAAATTAAATTAACAAAAATAAACTTTTAAGGGAGTAAAAGTTTCACAGAAAAGTTTTCTTTTCTTTTACAGAAAAGGAAAGTTTTTTTAAAAATGAGAAATTAGACTTTCTTTTTAAAAAGAAAGCATCTAACAGCTATCAGAGACCTTCTTCAGAAGTATTAAATCTGCAACTCAGGAAGTTGAGGCAGAAGGCACGCTGGAGGCCAGGAGTTCGAGACTAGCCTGGGCAACAGAACCAGATCCTATCCCTAAAAATAATAAAAAATAAAAAAATAAATTATTCTTTAAAAGTGTTAAATCCAAGAAGGCTATACAGACCAACCCTAGGAGGTTTTAATCTTGAGTTCCTTACTTCTGTCTCTAAAAACACAAGACTCGAACCATGTCTGAGCAATCTAAATGTTAAATTCAAACACATACATCAACATTTTGTACGTCAGGTCTCCCCTTACAGAAATATCTTACTAACTCTATTCCAAGTAGGTATTCATACCATCCCCATAACTTATCACAACCTTAATAGTACCTTGTGCTTCATAGAGATTTCGAAATATTCCAAAGGAAACTTATTACTAAAATGTAGTTCTAAAAGAGATAAAAGTATGGACACAGGAAAAGTCCAATGGTTGCCAGGGGTTAGTGAGGAAAGGGAGATGAACAGGCAGAGCACAGAGGACTTTTAGGGCACTGAAACTACTCTGTACGATACTATAATGGTGGATGCTGTCATTACAATTGGTCTACACTTATAGAATGTTGAACACCAAGCGTTAACCCCAACGTGAGCTATGGACACTGGGTGGTAATGATGCGACAATGCAGATTCACGGATTGTAATAAGCGTACCACTCTGACGGGATATTGACAGTAGGGGGGCATATGGGAATTTTCTGTACATTCTGCCCAATTTGCTCAACCTAAAACTGCTCTAAAAATTAAAATCTGTTTACAAGGAAAAAAATAAATATAATGTCCCTGTAAGGTGAAAAACACGGCAGAAGCATTTGATAGGTAGGAAAATAATGGTAGTATTTAAACAACTTGCCCAAAGTTAAAAAAATAGCTGTGCAGATGTACCCAACAAAGACTAACATCAAGGCAATGCAAGAAGTAAAAACTAGTAAGGCTGGTCCTAACTTTCTTTTATTAGATTAATATAAAGCAACAAAACAATCATTTGTGGCAAAGCACTTACCCTATATATTTGATCTCTGCCAAAGAGCATTAAAAGGGATGATTTGCTGAAATGGCTGCATGGCCAGCTCTGGCAACACAACAGAGCCCCTGGGTAAACTTGAGTCAGCTACCTTGAAGCTAGCTCCCAGTCACATCTGCCCTCCGTCCTTTGAGCAATGTGCCTTCATTCAGAGCTTCTCTCTGTTTCCTGGGGAGTGGAAGAGGTGCTTTTGGAATGACAAGTTTTCCAGCAGCAATGCAATGCTGTTCATAGAGCTCAGGGCTCCACAGGGAAAAAAGAAAAGAAACCAGCTAAGCAGAAGAAAATTCTGAAATTGTGAATATGCTGGCTAAAGGAAGTGCACACTTGACCCACCTTTCAATTGGGACCATAAAACAAAGCCAATTTATTTATAAGTGCAGCAAGTATGGAATAGTTTGAAAACATGAATAGGCAATGTGTGGAGATCATGGAGCTATACTAATATTTAGATTATTTTCTTTAGCAACACAAAACCTGGTTAAGACCTGTAGTTGGTTCATTTCAAAATCAAATCCCTTTAAAGCTCACATAACATGCACTCTAGCCCATTCTCACACACACACAAAAAAACAAACAAAAACAATGACTTTGTATATATCAATTATTCTCTCTTCCCAGATCTCTAGCCCCTCTGAAAGCCATCTAGTATGCTAGAGTAACCAATTTCTTACTTATTAGAAATACCTGGTTGGGGTCTATTTTCAAGCAACAGTCTCAGGATTACATAGATCAAGTTCAAAGACTCATAAAACAATGGTGGAGAAGGAGCACCTTGTGGAAAGGAAAGGAAGCGGAGTTTGAGATAACTAACAGAAAACAAAAAGCTACCCAAGTTCCCTTTTCCTTTAGGAAGACTTGAAAAACATCAACATTTGCCAGAGGAAAAGGAAATTTTTATTAAAACCAAACTTTCCCATTCAAATCATTAAGTAACACAAAGCACTGAAGAACTTACTTTTTTTGGAAAGCAATATCTTTTTTTCTTTAACCCCAAAGAACATTTGGCCAAGAAAACTTTCGTGTAAATAAATCTAAACAGAAAACAAGGCCCAGAGACCACATTCCTAAGTAATTATATGGAAAAGAAAATCTTCTATCCAACTTGCAAATCAAGAGAAATATCTTACAGATACGATTAAGCCAGTCTTCAGTTTAAACTAAGGTTCACAATTTATTTGAAAAGAAAATCTAGACATGTAAAAGGCACACTAAAAGTAAGACACATAAAAAATCCCCCACCCCCACCTCTGTAGAGAGGTCAACTAGAAAACCATTTTCCATAATGCTTTAGCCAAGTTAACAAGTAAAAGTCCATTCCTGAAGTGGGTACCCCTGAAAACAAACTCATTAGCTGAGCAGTACCCACAAACCCTTGAGTTTCAGAACAAACTGTTAAAATACTGGTATTTTCCAAGATGCTGAGGCCAGGGAAATTTGGCAGGTTCACACTGAAGTTTCTTTCCCCTCTGCCAAAGACCAACTGCATTTGAGGAGGAGGCAGGAGCTAAGTGGTCTGGCCTCGGGTCAATCTATCTTTAAGTTATACATGTAGGTACTATGTAGGTGAGACATTTAGATAAGCAAGAAAATAAAGATTGGTACCTACTTTCCTAATTCTCATTTTAAAAATCAGAGATCCTTGGTTTTTGTTTTTTTTTTTTTTATTACAAAGGTTCTTCTCACTTCCCTTCCTTCTGATCCTCCAAAACAGTGTTTGGGTTGTCTGGCCTGTGTTCAGCCTTTTCTAGAGATTGCTATTATTTTCCAGATCTTTCTCATTCGAATTCTTCTTGTATTTATATTCTTTGTGACTCAACTTGGCACTTAACTCTCTGCCATGAACTGGGTTTGTCTCAAAGCCAGTTTACCACTAGGTAAAGATCACATGTACCTCTTCTATTTCAACCCTCCTCTAAGCAGTTATCATACAGTTAGTACTCAAGAGTTACTAGCCCCTGGCTTGGCGCCTGTGGCTCAACAGGTTAAGGCGCCAGCCATGTACACCTGAGCTGGCGGGTTCGAATCCAGCCAGGACTAGCCTAAAATCAAATCTCCAAATTAAATATATCTTAGCATTTGTTTAAAAATTCATTGGGCTCTCAAATAACCCATGAAAACCTGTGGTATATACCACAAGAAAGAACAGGTTGGTGAAATAGGAGCTCAAGTGTTGAATAAATTCTGGGTATTTAACTCTACAAATGTACTACTGAGGATCCATCTCCCCACAAATATCCTTCATGTCAATAAGCAAGCTTGAAAGGCAGTGGAAAGGAGTTGTATCCAAAACCCCAAGAGTAATTTAAAAAAATAAATAAATAAAAATGAACTTCAATAAAAATATGACATACATACTAACTGAAATCAGCAAAATGAAACAAATAAGTATATAACAAACTCTAGCCACTTGCCACAAAACTTTCATTGAGCTGAGTTTTTTCCAACAAATTTAGTCAACTTATTTGTTTAGCTATGAAGAGTTTTTAATTATTGGCACCTAATCAAGCTGTGTAAAACCTGACTGTAAAGGTCAAATGCACGTTCCAGGGAAGGAATTTGAAGGGCATCTATGAGGACGGGGGAAGGGGACATTGTGTCAAGTTTCTAACACTAATTTGGGCGTTAAACAAGGTAGTACATTTTTCTTTAATCTCAGTTAAAAGAACACGCATAGTTTCTGAAAAGTCATTGTAATATGATGGGACTTGAATAACAGGTGAGCATAAAAAGCACTTAAAATCAAACAAGTTCTTGGCAGTCAACACAGGAGCTAAGCAACAGGGAAGAAAAATCAGGACAAGTTTTCTCAATTTTTTTAGTTATAGCTGTATCCTTGCCTACTAGAAATTGCAGCTTTCAAATATTACAAATCCCTGCCCTTTGAAGAACCACTCATATCTTCCCTGTGTTCCACCCAGGTCCATAACCCAAAGAAACCACACTGGATCTTACTATGGCATTACCATTAATCCAAATTACTTTAGGAAGAAGGATATCTTAACAAGAACATGGGCTTAAGAAGCATCCAGTTTTCCAACCTACTAAATGTGACCTCCACAAATCATTCAACCTCTGGCAAATATCACTTTCCTTTTCCATAATATGGGGTAAATATTTCCCATCTTGAAGAGTTACTGGCCAGGCATGGTGGCTCATGCCTGTAATCCAAGCACTCTGGAAGGCGGAGGCAGGTGTCTTGCTTAAGTTCAGCAGTTCAAGACTAACCTGAACAAAAGACCCCGTCTCTACTAAAAATAAAGACCTCATCTCTACTAAAAATAGAAAAATTAGCTGGATGTTGTGGCAGACACCTGTAGTCCTAGCTACTTAGGAAGCTGGGGAAGGATTGCTTGAGGCCAGGAGTTTGAGGCTGCTATAAGCTAGGCTGATGTCAGGGTACTCTAGCCTGGGACAACAGAGTGAGATGCTATCTCAAAAAAAATAAAAAAGCTATCATTTAGTGAGCCCCTACTTCTAGAATTATGCTAACTACAATACTTGAATTGTCTGACTTAATCCTAAAAATAACAAGATAGACAGGAAATGATATTCTCATTTTATACATAAAGAATAAGAATGAAAAATGGAAATTTCCAGAAATTTCCCCAGAATTATCAGAAATATATTATTCTTAAAGTATTTCCAAATATTCTTTACTCATTATTTTGGATATCTAAAAACATTGTTAAATGGGAAATATCACATTTAGTATTTACAAAAAATTGTAGCCTACAGCAAATATTAAAATCCTAGAAAATGCCAGGAAACATTATTGGATGATATTCTAATAGTGGGCAAAATCTAGCCCATAGTCTGTTTTTGTAAATAAAACTTTATTGGAACAGGCACACTTGTTCATTTTACATATATTCTATTGCTGCTTTCACACTGAAATGGCAGAGTTAATAGTTGTGACAAAGTTTGTATGGCTTGCAAAGTCTAAAATATTTCCTATCTGACCCTTAAAAAAAACAGTTTGTTGACCCTTACAAATAACCTACATTCAGATCTACACACAAGCTAACAGAACTAACAGAATCACATGTGGAAATGGCCAATTTAAACTCTTGTTTTACTTCTGAAACTTATTTCTGGGAATACCATGCACAGGATTTGTATCTAGTTTGCTATGCCTATAAACGTGTTTTATTTGCAAGGATGATGCACTGGTAGTAGCAGATTGGGTCACAAACACACATTTATAACCTAGCAACAGCTACAAGTATTTATGACCAATTCTCTCCCACATGCTCCTATCCTGATCTGGTTCCAAGAAAAGTCAATCTTACCCTTCAACAACCACAGGTCAGCTTTTCCTGCTCTTGCTTTCCATCAGTTGACTCCTTCTATCTACTCATGTCTCTTTGTAGACTGTTTTAATTCTCACAAGAGAATTAAAGAGTTTTTCCCATTTATATCATATCTGATTTTTCTCCAGATCTGGAAAAACACATAAATTTCCCAAGAAATCCTGGAAAGGGATTCTGCCATAAAAGACTATTTTTGCTAGAAGCATATCTGCATACAAAACTGGTATTAAATTTACCAGACTTTTAAACAATGAAGGAAAAAAAAAAGAGAGTTGTGGTGGGAAGGCAGGGTATAAGGAAAGACAAAATTTCTAGAATGTTTTATGGAAAAGATTCAGGACTGTCTCACGGCCTAAAGAGAAGATGGGCTGTGAAGATACAATGAAGATGGGCTTTCCTAACATTCTGTCCCCAGTGATGGATTTAGGGCCCAAATACCAGAGAACTTTCTCCTCCAGAATTTCAAGTACAATTTAGCTGATTGGAGAGGGACCCACTGTAGATTACTTAATTACTGACTGTAATTACGTATAGACTGCACTTCTAAAGACAACCTGCTTACACTTTGTAACCTCATAACTCTCAACTGAAGTGATTTGGTGGTCCACTGAAATCTCATTCATCTGTCCAGCCAAAGACTCATTTATCTGCACCAGAAAGATAAAGTAAGAAGATGGAAGATAAATCTTGAGGGAATAAAGGCGCTGGGCTATAGCAACACAAAGAGAGTCCAGGCTTGAACCAAGGAATCCCAGCCCTGCCAATCGCCCACCATGTAATCAGAGGCCAACTGCCCTAGCCACTGTCTCCCACCAACAAATTGGGCATCATGCCTTCCTTTCAGAGTTACCACATAAGAAGCATATGGCATAGAGTGGGCACTAAATAAGTGGTAGCTATTATTATAAACTTAATATCTAAGCAAATGGCTATAGGAAGAGAATGACAGTGACTAGTGCTGAATTATTAGGTTGAATCCCATGAAACTACTGAGACTTGACCATTTTGACTCATCCAAATACAATTTTTAAAAAAATATTATAAAGGGTTCCACAAAGATGCCTGAAAAGAGGGAACATGAAAGACTAATAGCTCATTCCTCCATTGGTGGTGACTTAGAAGAAATCCAGACACCAAACAGAAAGGCTACTGACTAAAATAGAATACCCCTTAGACAACTCCTTACTAGATAGGAGGTGAGAAGAACAGATTCCACAAAGACACGCACACATACACACACTTTACTCATAGGCAGCCCATTGTTACTTACTCCTTTCTCTCTCTTTCTTCCCCATTCCTGCTCTCTCACTTGCCTATCCTTATTTTTTTCCCCTATACAATCCCACTAGAGTCTTCTAATAACCAGACGGGGAAAGAAATACACAGCATTTCCGGTCAACTGAAGTTATCAATGACATAGCAGGCTTTTTAGCACAGCTGGTTGGATTTCTCAATAAAGAAATCCAACAGATCCATCACACTTTCCCCCTTATTCTTCCATCTGGACTTCACTTTTTTTTTTTTTTTAACCCTACCAGTTCTCATCCAGTCCACAGATCAATCACTGATCCTTGGAGTCAGGTTAATTCCTGCACAAGAAGTTGAATTTAGTGGCATCCCCTAGCCTAAACCCAAGTAGCTCTACTCTATACATACCTACATCTCAAAAAGGTTCTGAGTGAGGAATTAGAGCACCTTGAGTAGATGGGAATTAAGAATAGGCAGAAGGAAGAAGGGAGGAACTGGTCACTTCTTCCATTCTCCCAACCCACCACTAGTAAACAGAAGCAGACTTCCCTGGAAATCGGATCGCCTGCCCTGTGTGCATGTCCTATTACAGCAGCACGTCAGCACTCCCCACTGCCATGGACAGCCATGTTGCAGCTGTCATCTCACAGGAGTGTGGTAATCCTTGATGACTATCCTCACACTAGGACTACACAGGCTCTCATCAGTTCAGGATCTCAAAGCACCTTTACAAGAGTTGGCAGGGCTACCACCCACTGGGCCAGGACCAGATTTTCTGGTTCTCTAATGGGATGTCTGGTGTTTTGTTTCTCCTAAGCTTCACCTGGTGTTCCTGTGTTTACCTTCTCTAGACAGATACAATGGAGCCTCTGATTGACCACCCAAGAGACTGTAACAAATTGGTCAACATAAGGACCTAAGCCTACTGTCTTAACATGCACATGTGGTACATGTTTGGTCTATGAAAATGAGGTCAACTTAAGGAGGTGGTCAATGTAGGGAGGTGGTCAACTACGGAGGTTCTACTGTGTTGAGCAAGGCTTCAATTAGGAACCTTTTGAAAGTAGGGACTCTGTGTATTCAATGTGCTACTGTATCTTAATGCCTGGTCTATCATTTGTACCAAACTGATTTAAATATTTGTGGGGTGAATGAAGTCTAAAATTATAGAAAAACCAAAGGTATTAACAATTTCTAAATGGCTAACTGTCCACTCTAGACTTAAATGCAAAGCCAGAGCAATAAGACCAAATACCCTTATGCCCTCTTGCAAATATTTATGTCAGTTACCAACTTAAACACAATTTTGACCAGATCACACAACCTAATTAAGGTTCAAGGAATAAGCTGAATAAAAGAAAATCAACATTCTTTTTCTAATTGTTTGGTTTCATTTATTATTTGCCCACAGGCATACAGATACTTCCAAGGCTAGTCAAGAAACTGCTTGCCCCCTGTGCAGAGAGAACAAGATAACAAACAAACAACAACAAAAAAAAGATCAAGTTAAAAGAAAAGAACAATGTTTTGCTGTTTTGCATGGCCTTATTTTCTCCTTGTGTACGTACAAGGGCTGTCTAGAAAGTATCTATCTAGTCATGCACTACGAAAATAGAGACATACGTGGCTGGATATTTTCCAGACAGCACTCATATATACACACTAGATACCCATAATTATGTCAGACAAGCTGTGTATTTTATAAGTAGTTGCCAGTCCTGTAAGTAAGTTATCTGAAAAAACTAACCTGCCAGCTTCTTGAAAAAAAAAGATAGCCTCTTAATTATCTTCAAGTTGTATAATAATTTAGGTAGTATCCATTCCACACTAGATAGTCAACAAATCCTTATTGACCTATGAACAATGAGTTAATTTAAAATAAGATTAAGGTCAAGAATTTAGGTAACTCTGGGTCCACCACTGATGGAGTAGTTTTGAATATTATAGTTCTTCACACTCTTGCTGTATCATCTCTATGGACCTATGCAGGAAGTTATCAAGGTCCCATGTAGAAAACACTGATCTGAGAAGCCAGCCATGTTCTGTACCACTGCTCAGTGACAGTGGGAAGTCATTCTCCCTTCTCTGGAATCCATTTTTTCCTAACTATATGCTCAGGGTGGTGGCCCAAATTGGTAAATTTCCTTCTCACTCAAACGTTCTCTCTTTAGACACTTCTTTTACAATTACTTGTAGGATTTCTCAGGAATTATGCTAACAGGAAGGGATACTGATTAATTAAAGATGATTTTCCAATCTACTCCAGTACTGAGATGACACTCAATCCAATCATTAAAGCAAAAAAGGAAAAATAATAACATTTTTCAGTTAAGTTAGCAGTTTAGTTCTTAAATCGCAGAAGTTTAATTTAATTTGGTTACCAATAATTTGCTTGCCAATTGGAGGATAACTGAGTAAGAAAATGCACATAGAGAAAGAGCACAACATGCGGGTCTATCAAGAACAGTCTCTCCAGGGGCATAAAACTACATCCAGGTCCCAGAACTAAAGTCATGCCCACCTTACCCATCACCCCAAACCTGCTCATCTTCCTTCATCTCCCATCTTCTGCAATGGAGTCAGTGACAAACTTGTTGACCAAGCCAGAAATTAAGTCTACCTTACAGACCCTACCACTGCCTCATTCCAGTCCTTGACCCCTCCCACCAGCAGTACTTCAACTGACTCCTCTGTAGTCTCTTCTGTGTCCACATCATCAGGGCAGTTAACTGTCCACTGTGCAAGGCTCGCTGGTGGCTGTCCTCTGCTTACAGCTGTCAATGGCTCTCTCTAGCACCAGCAGAATCCGGATTTTTACGATCTGACTGAGATATCTTCAACCCCAACAAGTCAATCACATCATAGGTACACTCACCCTAATTGCACTTTATAGATCCCTGAAGATGCCACATTCTTATTCAACTTCTACCTTTGCACCTGTCTGCTGGAAACGTCTTTTTCCATCTAGCAAACCCCTATGCTTTAGGATCAGCTCTAGCGTCACCTCCAGAAGTCCCCATGTCCACATCTGTCTGGGCTATATGCCCCCATATCGTTTGCTCCCAAATTTAACTATCAGGGCCCCTACAAGTCTATTCCAATGTTTTAATTTTACTATCCTCAAAGATAAGCTGTATTTTTCCCCCTCTTAATAAATGGTGTACCTTGACAATGGATTCAAAGCATAAGAGGGACCCTCCAAGAGAAATATGAACAATTAAAAAACTGAAAAGAAAAGAGAAATAACTGTGCTAATGGGGGAAAGAAAAAAAAAGATAGGCCTCCCAGAACCTATATTTAGCATCGTCATGGCTTTTAATTAAAGGCAAAATAAAGGAGGGAAAGGACAGGGACCCCAATCCCCAAAGTTATAAAGACTAAGAGAAAATATTTATTTCATGCAAAAATACAACATATAAACTACCTGTATATATTCAACCATAGCTTCCTACTGACTTACATTTTCAAATAAAGAGATATTCCCTACTCCAACATTTACAGGGATATCCAACCTTTTTTCTTCTCTGCCACACCCTGGAAGAATAAGAGTTGCAGAGTTAACAAATATTGGGCCACACACTAAATACACAAACACTAATGACAAGCGTGAAAAATGTAACAGAAAGGAGGCTGTGACCAAAGTTGACTGTTAAAGAAAAGAGTAGGAAGATGCAAGGAATAAACTTGCCTGTTATTAGCATTTGCTGGATGGGATCACTTTAAGTTTATACATGAAATCGCTCAATGTGTGAGTCATTTCAAATCATAGCTGCATTGAATTATGTCATGTATTCAAGCTAACCTGTGATGAAAATGACCTGGAAGTCTTAAGATGCAGATGATTCTCCAAGCAAAATATTGAGGGTGGCAGACACAGTTTAGAAAAATCAAAAAACCTAAATATGCGCCTAGAAAAAAAAATTATGTCCTGTTGTTTTTATAATACCATGAATAGAGTGAAGTGAGATTCGTGAATTTATCAAAATTGGGAATGAGTGTTTAAAATAAAGGTGAGAATTCGCTGTTCTGGAGGTTTCTGTGAAAGAACCCTAATGTTTCACTCTGTGCCTATGACAGGTTTGGGCCAGGAACTTGGTTTCTACCTTCTCCCAGGTTATAGGATGATTGAGAAGCTAATCCTGGGCTTCTATGCCAATGATTGTAGCTTTAAAACCAGTCTCACACGCTAATACTTTATTTTTCAGGGTGATGAATACATTCTAACATTAGATTAGCACTGTTGACTGCCCAAATCTGTGGATATACCAAAACCCACTGAATTGTGCACCAATAAAAGAGTAAACGTTTTGGTATATGAACCAATTCAATAAAATTGTTATTAAAAAAAAAAATGCAGCCTGAAAACTCTTTAAAGCCTTTTCTGTATATCCTAGACCTATCCTAGACCTATCCTAGACCTGTGCTGTGCAGTACCAGTTAACTACTGGACATACTCTGTCTACCAATTAATTTTTGTAGAATGAGCCCAATTGCTGGAATCATACAGCTTAAAAACTAAAACTAGGCCTGTTACTTCCTAGGCACCATGATCTTGACCACATTACTCTGAGCCTATGTCCTCATCTACAAAAGAGGCAGATACCACCTACCTATCTGATGAGAACCATAGAGAATCTGCAAACCACCAACTACACCCTGATATTCAGTAAATGGCAGAGAACTAAACTGAAACAGGCTTTGAAAGATGACATGTGAGGTATTAGAAGAAAATAAAAGTGAAGACAAAAAAGTAGGAAGGACTATGACATCTTCTTTGGGGTTCCAATACTTTGGGGTGGGGATGACACAGAGTGGTCAGGTGACTAGGTGCTTACTCCTGGAATTACATGCTATTATCATCGCAAGCCTCAAGATTCCACACCTGTGATTAATTTACATCAGCACAAGTTGAAACATCAGCTTTTTGATCATTTGCAATATTGCAACTTTTAAGAAGCAACTTACCTCACAATTAATACCAACAATCTATATATACCATCAATAACCCAAATTCCCAACTGGGCCAGAATTTCTCATGTGAAATTAATTCTTCAGAGTGGCCTTAATTAACACCCTTCTCATTTGAAATGTGCTCTATTTGTCCAAGCACCAATTAAAGGAGGAAAAAAATCTCAAAAAAAATGTATACATATGTGTATGTATGTGTGTGTGTGTGTATATATATATACCTTATGCTACACATTTCTACCCTTAAAAAGCAATTCAAGAGCAGCTAGAGATTAGCAAACTGTCAGCCCCATCCTCCCTCAGATAAAGGCAACATTACAGCCAGCAGAATTCACTCACTACAAGTTTCTCCAGCGACCAACAGGTTAATAAACTAGTCTCTGTATTGCAGAGGCTGGCCTCCTGTATCCTTGCATCCCGATCTCCAGCATATGTAAACTCAGCGTGCAGAAAAGGAAGGACAGGCAAGGATGACCCCAAACTCTAGGGCTAAAAGACAGAATGAGCTCAGCTGTTCTCACCCTCAACTGCACAGTAAAAGTGGCTGCACTGGAGAGTGGCTCGGGGCCTGTAGCTCAGCGGCTAGGGCGCCAGCCACATACACCGGAACTGCCGGGTTCGAACCCAGCCTGGGCCTGCCAAACAACAATGACAACTACAACCAAAAATTTGCCAGGCGTTGTGGCGGGCACCTGTAGTCCCAGCTACTTGGGAGGCTAAGGCAAGAGAATTGCTTAAGCCCAAGAGTAGGAGGTTGCTGTGAGCTGTGACACCACTGCACTGTACCAAGGGCAACATAGTGAGACATCTCAAAAAAAAAAAAAAAAAAGAAGTGCCTAGCGACTACATCGTCCTAACTCTCCAGGTGACTCAAAGGAACAACCAGAGAATTGGGTATCACCGAGACAGACACAGTGAGGACTGCTATAATGAGAAGATGGGACCTGAAAGTTCAACACGAATATAAAAAGGAAATAAAAACATTAGCAATGACCTATGTTGACCATTCACACTGTCAACAATTCTGAGAAAAATTCTACCGAGTTTCAGGTCACTAAACCCTAGTCCATTTCATAAACATTGGCCTTGTTGATTCCGCTTCTTTACTTCATAAATCCAGGAGGGAAATGATAATCTTCCGTAAGTTTTAGAATGGCTTATTTTCTAAAATTGTCAGGAAGGATAAGGCAAGCTTCTGTTAGTTTTAATTTTTAATGCATTAAGTATGGGGGTGGGAAAAGAGTCTTAGATAATAGCTTTTTAAAAATTAAAAAAAAAAAAAAACATTTCAGTTGTTTCACGTGCAGCGTTTTTGTCGAATCTGTCAGCACCGCTGTTCAGTCAGGCTTATTTTAAGACAACACATACTAGCATAAATTCGACTGAGTCTCTTAAAACTGCGAACCAAATTGAGTGTGGTTTAACACAACTGTGAGGTGTTCTTCTATTGTTTTTTACTTTGCACATAAAAAGAGCAGGCTGTCTGTTTATATATCCACTAAAGTAAATAAATGGTACAACTTGGTAGAAATTAGGGCAAGTTTTCATTCTTTATTTAGAAGAAAACTTGTGCTTTTTCTGAGAAATAAATTGGAATTAGAAAAACAAAGAAAAACCAGGCACATACAAGATATCTTACTTCAAGTATAATTTTAGATGAAATTTGCTAGCGCACATATACACATAAAAATGCTTTCACTACTACTTCTGAGTTACAGTCAACTTCTAACGCCTTTGGCAAAGACAAGACCCAAAGTGTAAAGTTATGTTTGTTTTTTCTTTTTTCTTTTGAGACAGAATCTCATTGTGTCGCCCTCAGTAGAGTGCTGTGGCATCATAGCTCACGGCAACTTCAAACTGCTGGGCTTAAGCAATTCTCTTGCCTCAGCCTCTGAAGCAGCTGGGATTACAGGCGTCTGCCGCAATGCTCGACTATTTTTCTTGTTGTTGTTGCAGTTGTCATTGTTGTTTTCCTGGCCTGGGCTGGGCTGGGTTCGAACCCTCCAGCCTTGGTGTATGTGACTGACGCTATAACCACCGTGCTATGAGCGCCAAGCCAATGTTTGTTTTTTCTTACATGCAAATAAATATGAATACTCCACAGAGTTAGGGGCATGCTAGGGTCAGGAACAGCTTCCACGGCTTTCATATGTGAATACATTCTCTCTCCAGAGGTAGATAAGTGGTTCCCAAATGTAGGATTTACTGTACACCAAATAGCAAGAATGGTAAGGGAACCACATATGTCACATTCACACCTACTGGGATTTTTCAAATACAGTATTAAGTCATTGAAACTTATGTATGTTATATATATGTATGCATAGATAGTAATATGAATTTATTGTATTCACCTATATATGTACAAGTGCTAACATAATGTGCTTCATTTCCTTCGCCTGCAAAATACATATATATTTTTTTTTCAGTCTTTGCTATAGTCTGAATGTTTGCATCCCACCAAAACTTATTTATCTAAATCTAATCTTCAATGTGATATTAGGAGGTGGGGCCTTTAGGAAGTTATTAGATTGTGAGAGCAGAGCCCTATGGAGTTAGGACCCTTGTAGAATTAGTCTTCGTATAAAAAGTTCCAAAGAACTACCACATCCCTTCCACCACATGAAGTCACAGCAAAAAGATGCCACCTGTGAACCTAGAAGCCCTTGTCAGACACCAAATCTGCCAGTTCCTTGATCTCAAACTTCCCAGTCTCCAAAACTGAAATTAATTTCTGTTGTTTATAAACTACTCGACCTCTGGAATTTTACTGTAGCAGCCCAAATGGTTAAGACAATCCATGGACACTAAAAACGCAACTAAAACCTTTAGCAGGTACCCTAATGTTTCTTTTTAGGAAACTGCCAACGCTCCACACCCCATCCCACCCATGTGTCCTCAGTAAATATCGTCCACTTCCTCCAATGCACTGTGGTTAAAACAAACCCAGACTGAGTCAGAATAGTTGAGTTATAATTCTGGCCTTGCCATTTCCTACCTTTAAAGCTGTAAGCGCTAACAGAATGTGCCTCATTCCCTTCCTCTGCAAAATTTAGGTAAAAAAATGTACCTACTTACAGAATTATTGCAAGAATAAGGTGAGTTAACGTATATAAAGCACTCAGAACAGAACCTGGGCTAAGCACTACGAAAGGGTAATTACTGCTACTGTTGACGGTCTTACAACCATAATCCTGACTCTTCTGACACTTATTTCCTCCCTTTCTTAATAGTATTTTTCTTTTACCAACTAAAACTTTTCTTTGAATTCCCTTTTCTTGGTTTTTTTTTTTTTTTTTTTTGCAGTTTTTCGCCAGGGCTGGGTTTGAACCCACCACCTCCCGCATATGTGGCTGGCACCTTACTCCTTTGAGCCAATTCTTACTCTGAAAGAATGCATGGGAGGGAATGATGCTCGGTTAGCTCTAATGTTACATCAAAAGTCAATAAACGAATAATTCATTACCTAGCAATGCTCACTATGGACAACAGTCCAGCTCTGCCCCATCGCAGGGCTGAAAACCAACGGCAAAGCCAGGCATCCCTCAACCTGTAGCGTTATTTGTTAGAATAAAGGGAATCCTTTAGCTTGATAACCAGTATGCAGGGTCTATCCTCCAGGTGTTATCTACTGAACGGAAAATGAAAATCCAAGTCACCACCAACCAATCAGCCAACGCCTTTAATACACACACTGCTCTTCATCGCCATGGACACAGACAGGCATCTGGCAAGAACACTATGGAATGTAAAAATGAAAACCAAAGTGTCACACCTGGAATTCACCAAAGTCCTTCAAACACAGGTGGCGCCTGTGGCTCAAAGGAGTAGGGCACCAGCGCCATATGCCGGAGGTGGTGGGTTCAAACCCAGCCCCGGCCAAAAACTGAAAAAAAAAAAAAAAAGTCCTTTAAACACACATTGAATTTAACACAGTGATAGCCTGACATTTAGAGAAAGACGAGCTGATTTGTTAAAGGCCATACTATATCTAATATTAATCACTGAGGAGTCATATTTTCTCAGAATAGTCTCCCTAGTTTGCCATGTAAATTAAAACTATACCAGGAGAGGCCAAGTACTGTTTTTAAAAATGCCTAACATAAAGGGTTTACCTGAAAGAATAATTTTCCCATAACTTTATTTTGTCATCTTTAGTCCCAAGAGAGAAGAAACCATGGTTGAGATACTATGGCCACAGGCCTCTTGATGTGGCCTGGGAGTGGCCTGAGAATGAGAGGTCCACAGCCGAAAACCCTGGGATGTCTCACGATCCACATGTTTCCAAAAAGGAAGCCCAGGTTCACCTCTAAGCCTTACTTTCTCCTGCTCCCCTACACGTTTTATCCACCGTCTTCACTCTGCCTTCAAAGTCCACTTCAGGAGGGTCACGTGGACAAGCCTCACTTCCAGCTAAGCCCATCACCAGGTGTAGCATCAAGATTCACTTCCCCCATGGCACTTAGATACCCATCTTGTTCTCCTCTCCCGTGGCTCTGCCCACCAAAAATGATCACCAGCCTCTGACAGGTGAAGGCTTTTGTTCTCTTCAGCTCTGAGTCCTCAGTCGCTGCCTGGGTACCTGACACAGGGTGTACACTCAAACGAGTGTGCTGAGAAAGGAGTAGATGTAGAAGGAGTAGACTTCCAGAATTTAAGTCTTCCAGGATTTAAAAGCAACGTGTGCCTCTACCCTGGGCTGCCAGCATCCTGAAGAGCCTGGAGGTCAGACCTTACCTCCTCCTCTGGATGTCCACCGCAATTATGTGCAATAGATACCAGACTGGTGGTTCATGTTATGACAGCTGCACCTACCAACAGGGGGAACAGACTCTGCGGCCTTGAGTGAGTTAGCTCCTTAAGGATTATATTTCTTTTGCCGGTATAGTGAGGCAATGGATACCAGCTTCCTAATATATATAAAGTCTGTAGCACAGGACGTGACACAAAAATAAACACTCAAGTATCTGTTCCCTCTCCCTTATTATCCCAAATAAAAGTCAAAGTAACTTATTTTAAAGTCACGGGTCACACAGACAGAGCTAGGTGACCGGATCACCTCTCCTTTAAATTTACAAGGAAGCTTTTCTATATCACTCTAACAGCACTTCTTCCCTCCATTCTTTACTGATCTAAGGGCTTGCCTGACCGTGAAACAGTAAACTGCCAAAGTCAGGTCTCCTCCGCATACAGCCTAACCGGGCTCAGAGCCGAGGAACAGGGCTTCACTCAGAGCAGGGGCTCAGGACGTACACGCAGAGTGAACGCCGACTACACCGAGCCGTGGCCATTCTGCTCTCTTTTACTCTAAAATGAGATGCTTTGTTAAAAAACTGGTCTTTTGCTACTAATTTTGCACAAGTAAATTCAAAGGTGTTTGGGGGAGAAAATATAGCATTCCATCTGTAGTAAGTGACTGTTCTATCAAAGTTTAAGGACTGTGATCTTTGGATACACTTTTATACAAATTAACAATTTCTATTGTCACAAACGCAAACTAACCCAGACAAATAGGCTTGGAAACTACCAGCCAACTTCATTCTGTGAGTAACCATTAAGTTTTAATCAGATGTGGTTCAATTTCTGGAGGAGTGAACATTAAGAGGGGCTCATCAAGGAAAATGGGGGAGGTGGGGTGGGTGGGGGGGAGGGGAGAGGAGGAAGAGGACAACAAAAGAACCACCGTCCCCCAAAGCCAGTCGTTTCCATGGACCCTCGACTGGAATACCTCTGCCCTCTGTGCAGCTGTTGTCTCCTGCAGTTGGCACGAATTGCTGCCAGTCTGGGACCGGCTTCCAGTGAGGACAGCATTGTTTTATTGGCTACTTAGGCAGTGCACACAACATTAATGGACTTTTTATCTCTCCGTTTTCCTGTCAGTACAGAACCAGCCAGTCTGACTCTGTTATTATCATTAAGAAAGCTTTTTTTTCTCCCCCTCCCCACACACACTCTTTAATCTAAACAACATCTGGGAACTTCAGCCTCTATCCTGAAAAAGGGAAACAGATTTAGAGGGGAAGGGTGGTAAGTACCATTCCAGCCACACGAAACAACCACCAAATTCCAACAGGCGAGCTCATCTGGAGCCACCCATTATCTCTGAAATGCCTTTCACTTCAAAAAGGCAAGGTACTTCCCACTGCAGTGCTGTAAACCTCCACTAGACTCTAGCTATCATGAGAAGAAAAAAAAGATCCCATGTTGATAGGCAGCTTTTCATTCTTACAAAAAAGAAAAACAAAATTTTTGTGCTGTTTTCCTAGATGGGCTCCAGTTGAGAAAATAAAAGAATAGTATTTATAAGGTGATTTCTTAAAGAATGCTTTTATTTTCCAAAAAGGAAAAAAAAATAAAGACCCTTCATGAGATGTTACTATTGAGTACATGTCTAGTGCACAAACTAATAGAAAAAAAATGTGGCGCCATGAAACCCAGAAAGTATGTCCTCCTGTAACAGACAGCTGTCTCCTCTGTAGTTAAGTGTGCTTTCTGCTTAGCTCATGCTCCGTGAGTCATGGAATCAATACAGGAAGCGCACAGAGCCAGCCCCACTGCAGATTCAGGCAGGAGGTTTAAGCTACAAAGCTCCTCTGTCCTCTCCTCCCACTGGCTGCCTGGCTCTTCCCAGTGCCTGCATCTGGGGAAAATGAACAGCCTGGTTTCTAATTCATGCTTGAACATGCCTCATAATGTTGGCCCTTTCTACATTGCTTTTAAGGTAAGGAGAAACTAACAGATTACAGCCCTCCAACATGCAGGTGTCAAGACATCCATCCGCCCCACACCCCCACTTCTTTCTGAGTTTTCTACAATGTGCCGATAACAACTTGACTTAGGTTAGAAGGGGTTTACTTCGCCAGAAATGCACATCATCCAGTAGAATACGCAATCAGAACTGAACATGAGTGTCAGCAAAGGTTAATGGTTTATTTTTAATTTATTTATTTTTTATTATGTTCAGCAAAAAGGTGGGGGGGGTCACTAACTATCTGAGCCATGGGCTCCTGCTCACTGGAAGCTGCCCAGAGCCCCTAGCAGCCTTTTGTCAATGACAGTCTTGGTAACCTGATTCGCTCACAGTGGGAGGCTGGAGTAAGCGCTGGCCTCTCTCGGGTCCCCTTTCCATTGTCCCGCCCTGCAAGGCCAGCTGTTTCTGACAGCCAAATTGCTGCGTGCTAAGCAATGAATGCTGTCAGAGAAGGAATTTTCATTTCTATAATGCATAGGCCTCCATGGACAAATTATACAGCTTATGGTGCTGGCTGCAGGATGCGGCTCCAGGCTTGAAGCACTGCCAAAAATGAAGCCTGTCCTCTCCCCCTAAGCCTAAGCTGACAAGACATTCACCCGAAATGAATCTGAATGGCCAGAGAAAAATGGAACACGTGTATTCAGGGACAAACAAAACATACGTGGAGAACAGCTATCCAGCTACAATCTTTGATGTAATGCCATACAGAGAAAGCTAATTGATCTAATGACACGCGGTAGAGCTACCTAGCCTGGCATCCATTACCACCTACTGTAATTTGACACTCTGCAGCGAGCACCCCAGGGGCATCAGCAAAATCGCTAGCTCCCTGATTCCGGGGATGCCAGACTTACTCAGACACCACACCAAGAACTTACTACTTTTTGAAAACCAAGCAACTGTCTAGGAGCCCCAAGATAATAAAGCCCCCGAACATGTACTTCGTGAAGTCACTCTGCAGCAACTGCTCGCTTCCCCAGCCGTTCCCCACCCCCTTCCAGCCACAAGCCTTGGATTTGGTCTGGTACAGACTGAATCCTATTCTGAGACCACACTGAGGTGAGAGAAGGAGGAAGTCGCAGTGTACCACTCGATGCTGGGGTGGGACATAATCTAAGCTAATCCAACTAGAGTGACTCTCGGGATTTAATAGGAACGACCAATTTTAAAGTTTGATTTTCTCATTATACGTGAATGTTGGAGAATGTACCATAGTAATTTTGCTACCATGAAGGGAGAACCTGCCTGTTAATGGAGCCTACAAATGAAGAAGGATTGGAGGAAAAAATAACTGCATCTCGAGGACACCGCTTGAGCCCTGGCCCACCCCAGATCCAAAACGTGCCCGTAGCCTGGACTCCCCAGAATGGCATGCTCATATTACCAAGCTAATGTGGACTGTTTCTCGCAAATGCAAACGAACACATAAACCATCACTCTGCCATCAAAGCACCAAAGGGTCAACACAAATGCACGTATATACTACATGAACAACAAAAAAATTTTGCATTTTTGGTTAGTTCCTGTGAGAATTTATTCTTGTTTGTTTTTTTTTTTTTGGAGACAGAGTCTTACTTTGTCACCTTCAGTAGGGTGCTATGGCATCATAGCTCACAGCAACCTCAAACTCTTGGGCTCAAGTGATTCTCTTGCCTCAGACTCCCAAGTAGCTGGGACTATGGGAGCCCACCACAGCATAAGCTATTTTTAGAGACGGGGTCTACCTCTTGCTCACGCTGGTCTCAAACCCATGAGCTCAGGCAATCCACCTGCCTCGGCCTCCCACAGTGCTGGCATGAGTCACCAAGCCATAAGAATTTATTCTTCCACTTTTTCCTTCCAGTCTTTATACCTTACAAGTCAGCTAAAATGTGCAAAATTGTCACCTAATTTTTGGCCCTTTTTGCAAGGCTAGTCTAACTGTCTGACCTGAATTCAAACAGAGATAAAGACACTAAATTCATGACCTGCATTTTCCTTCAGGGTCACAAATCTTAACCAGACATTGCATGTGTGGTAAAAAGAAAATGGACTCTAGTAAACGAGTGGTCCATCAGCTCCATGCCTGTGAAATCAGATCAGAGAAGGCAAGGAAATCACTGCATCCTGGACCAGAGTGGGGAATGGGGATCCCTGCCTGTGGCTGGGTGTTCAGGTCAGCCAAAGCATAAGCACCTGCAGGCTGTAAGCCACCAAGGCCATCATGCACCACTTCCTGCAGCCATCCACTTTATCATTAACTACTGTCTAGCCAACAAGGACAGGGTCTGGTTCAAGAACACCAGGAATTTTAAGGCGGGAGGCACACCCAGAACCGCAGTGGGCTCACAGCCATCCACTGAGGACTATAAACACCCTCCTGGCTGTAGTCCCAATAGCAACCTCAATTCCCACTCCCATTAGTAACAGAACTTAAAGATTCAGCACAACCCAACAGGTATGACAAAAAGTATGAAATTTACATAGTAGTTAGTGAATGCCCTGGGGCAAGCCTTGTTTCCCATTTTCCTCTTCTCCACACTTGGCTTCTTATCCTCAAAGATAAAAAAGAGGAGATGGGCTAGACATGGCAGCTCATGCTTATTCAGGGGACTAAGGAGGATTACTTGAGCTTGGAAGTTCAAGACCAGCCTGAGCAAAAGCAAGAACTTGGCTCTAAAAATAAAAATAAATAATAGTTACAACTATTTAAATTGCACATGAACTTTATGGCCACCTTGTGAATAAATTAATTAATTAAAACAAACACAAAGGAGATGTTAAAGTTGGAAAAAATAAAAATAAGATCTCAATTTGAGGCCCGGTGCCTGTGGCTCAAGCAGCTAAGGCGCTGGCCACATACACCTGAGCAGGCGGGTTCGAATCCAGCCCGGCCCACCAAACAACAATGATGGCTGCAACCAAAAAATGGCCTGGCGTTGTACCGGGCGCCTGTAGTCCCAGCTACTTGGGAAGCAGAGGCAGGAGAATCGCTTGAGCCCAGGAGTTGGAGGTTGCTGTGAGCTGTGATGCCATGGTACTCTACCCCAGGTGATAGCTTGAGGCTCTGTCTCAAAAAAAAAAAAAAAAAAAAAGATCTCAATTTGATGCTGAGAACAAAGCTATACAACACACAGGCTTAAAACTGCAATAGGAAGGCAGTGAGGAAAACAGGAAGACCAACTCACTCTAAACCAGCAGTTGTCAACCTGTGGGTTGCGACCCCTTTGGGGGTCGGACGACCTTTTCACAGGGGTCACCTAAATACATCCTGCATATCAGATATTTACATTACGATTCATAACAGTAGCAAAATTACAGTTATGAAGTAGCAACGAAAATGGTTGGGGGTCACCACAACATGAGGAACTGTATTAAAGGGTTACGGCATTAGGAAGGTTGAGAACCACTGCTCTAAACCCTTCTCCTTCAAGACAATCATACGAATTTCAAACCCTTATTTCATTCTTTTACCCTAAGTTATAAGGGGATGAAATTAGGGGAAGTGGATCTGCCCAGATTCCTACATTGGTGCGGAGCAAAAAGAAGCACAAAAAAGGCCACTAAGGCTGCTTAGACAAGGAAATCATGTATTTAAATGGCCACATTTACTGAGCTGCTTCTGAGGGACAATAAAATGAACAAAACTCTCAGGACTGACTTAGGCTTAACCCAGAGCTGGGCATGGTGCTGCATGCCTGCAGAACCACTAGGGGGGTTAAGGCCAGAGGATCACTTGAGTCTAGGAACTCAAGGCTGGTGGCTTCAGGGTACAGTGTGTTATGATCACACCAGTGAACAGCCACCGCAGTCCAGCCTGGGTCACATACTGAGACACTCTCCCTTAAAAAAAAAAAAAAAAATCCAAGTTCGGCGCCTGTGGCTCAACGGGCTAAGGCACCAGCCACGTACACCTGAGCTGGCGGGTTCGAATCCAGCCCGGGCTGCCAAACAATGATGGCTGCAACCAAAAAATGGCCAGGCGTTGTGGTGGGCGCCTGTGGTCCCAGCTACTTGGGGGGCAGAGGCGGGAGACTCGCCAAGCCCAGGAATTGGAGGTTGCTGTGAGCTGTGATGCCACAGCACTCTATCCAGGGTGACAGCTTGAGGCTCTGTCTCAAAAAAAAAAAAAAAAAAAATCCACCGAATCCCTTGAACCCAGAGATCATTCTGCTATTTAGGAAGAACTATTCTAGGGAAATATCCCTTGTTGCAACCACTGTTTAAAGAAGAAAAACAGAACCCCCAACAATTCAATACTGAAGGCAACACCGGAGAAGGACTTTGTACCACCTCATCTCTAGCACCTGGCACAGTGCACACACACAGCTGGCGTTCCAACACGTGGAACGGACCTCTCTTCCAACCAACTTCCTGACCCTTAGCAAAGGCCAAGCCAGAAATAAACTGCACAGAGTACAGAGAGTGTTCTGAACCCCAGCAAGTTCACTGCCTTTCCTCTCCAGATTCATTCATGTCTTCAGCCAGGATGTACTGAGCACCTACAGCGAGCCAGGCCCTGACTTAGACACAGGAGCTATAATAGCAAATGCAACCAAGTTCACGCCTTCATAGTTTACATTCAGGCAGTAGACTCCACATGGGAAGTTCTTTGATGCATCTAAGCCTTTATCTCCTGCTGTAAGATTCTGAATCTGAGAAGATTTCCTCCATGTAAGAACACATGCCCCTATATAAGTAATTCTTCAACTCGTGAACCAATGAACTCTGAGAAAGTCTTCAATACCCAGTCACAATATCAGTGTTCAAGGGCAGATAATGATGCAATTGTCTCAATTTCTAGCACTTTTGGCCCCGAGTTTTCTTCCCACCACCCCCAGAAAAGCTCAGAAAATACACAGAGAGGCTTAAGCAAAGTAATTTTAATCTAAAATATTAACTCTGGGGCAGGGGAGTTTTCTAAGGCTCATCCACTGTGATATTTCTTCTTTGATCTGAAAACCAGAGAAGCAATGTAGAAATTCAAGGCTTCTTAGTACAAAGAACAAAATATTTAATCACATCTCTATTCTAAAAGCCACATGATAGAGAATAAACCTCTCAGACTTTAACAGTCACAAAATTATTCTTTAAAAAAAGAATTGACACTAATAATTAAACCATCCTCTAAATTCTATCTTGCCATTGAGTGTGGAAGTAGAAACTTCGAACCAAGAGGAAGTGTAATGTTACACAGCTATCATGACGAATGCTTCAAATCAGTAAGAAAGTCAAGAGGCGTGCTTTTATTCATGTCATTTGTTTATCTCTCTGCAAACTAACCAAATAAATACCATAGAGTCAGATTTTAATAACTACCTTACTCAATACTGAATTACTCAACACAATAATGGCCTGTTTTCTAAATCCCACAAGTTAGACTCTTACTGTCGGTGACTTGGAAACATTGCACAATTATCACTAGTGCCTCGCTTTTCCCTAAAAAGTAATAATAGCAATCACAATTTTTTCAACACTTCCAAGGTACCAGACACTATTATGACAGAGATTTGCCTGCGTATTCCCACAACTTAATCCTCTCACCACACATAATGTTACAATAGCAATCAGCATCTTTATTTTACGGATGATAAACTGAAGCTCAGAGAGGTGAATTGAGTTCCCTAAAGTCACAAAGCTAAAAAGTGTCAGAGTGAGATTCAAATCCACACCTGTCTAACACCATAAGCCATTCTTACCCACGATGTTACAGTCTCTGCATGCTTTTCCAGCCTCTCCTTTCTCCCAACAGAGGATTAACACACACCATATGGGTCATCCGCGCTACAGAATACGGTCACTATAAGTAATGGTTATATTCATTTCACAGACTTGAGGCGTTACATTAAGATTCCTGGATATAATAAAACTCTAAATGAAGGTAATCAATGAATACCTGCTTGAAAATACCAACAAAGCTGAAAATCAGGTACCTTCAAATGCTTAGTACAAAAAAGATCAAAGCACCACTTGAACTTTAATTGGGTTAGACTGCTAGCATCCTTTCAGAGTTAGACTGAGACAAAAGAAAAAGGAGACATTAGCAGATAACTTGGAAATTAAGCCGAATAAAGAAAAGAGAATAATTGGGAAAACAGCCTAAGACCTGTGCCCTTCAAAGACCAGCTGTGCTTTCAGGACAGGTCAAGAAGACCGTGCCGGACAGATGCATAGGAAAACCATCTCCTTATGGAAAGCAAGGCTGGAGGCTGCCCTCACCTTGCCTGCCAGAGTGTCTTCTAGGTTTTAAAACCCACTGCAAAGGATTCCAGAGAAGATAAAGACTTCCAAGAGAGCAGGAAGATAAATTCCCAAGTAACAGTGACAGGTCCGCCAACAGGTCTCCAAACTTTTTATCTGGCTGACCTCCAAACCCATTCAGTTTGGCTACTCCAACATCAGCTCTTTCCCCTCCAAACTACTCACCTGTGCTTCTGGGGAAATAAAAAGGATTTAGTTCCTCCTCCCAAAAATCCCAAAAAGTGAAGCACCAAAAATTAACAAAAAAACGGGCAGTGAGAAAAATCACCTGTATTTTAAAAGACTCTCCTGATAACCACCATGCCAGGATGTTTACTTACCACCTTCCATTTTTCATAAAAAATGTTGATCATGTGATAAACATTGAAGCACCACATAGCTAAGTAGTCTGCTAGGAGCTGAAAGTTACAGAGCAAATGAAGCCTTCTTCACCTCAAGTGCTGCTATAGTTGGACTGTTGATGCCCCACCACCACCATAGTTCATGTTAGAACCTAATGTTCAATGTATCAGTATTAAGAAGTAAAGCCTTTAGGAAGTGATTAAGTCAGGAGGGCTCCACCCTCATGAATGGCATTAAGAGGCTTGGAGGCCCAGCACAATGGCTCACGCCGCCTATAATCCTAGCATTCTGGGAAGCTAAGGCAGGAGAATTGTTTGAGCTCAGGAGTCTGAGAGCAACCTGAGCAAAAGTGAGATTCCATCTCTACTAAAAATAGAAAAAGCATCTAGGAGGCTGAGGTGGGTGGATTGCCTGAGCTCAGGTGTTCAGCACCAGCCTGAGCTGGGACAAAACCCCGTCTCTATAAATAGTCAAGTGTTGTGATGAACGCCTATAATCCCACCTCCTCCAGTGACTGAGGCAAGAGGATCACTTGTGCCCAAGAGTTTGAGGTTGCTGTGAGCTATGACACCACAGCATTCTACCAAGGGTGACAAAATAAAACTTTGTGAAGAAAGGGAGGGAGGGAGGGAAGGAGGGGGGTAGGGAGGGAGGAAGGGAGGGAGGGACGGACAGACACAGGGCAGGAAAATTAGCCATGGGTGATGGTGGTGAGTGCCTGTAGTCCCAGCTACTCTGGAGTCTGAGGCAGGAGGATCTCTTGAGCTCAGGAGTTTGAGGTTGCTATGAACAGGGCTGACGCCAGGGCACTTTAACCTGGACAACAGAGTGAGACTCTGACTCAAAAAAAAAAAAAAAAAAAAGCAAAAAGCTCTGTCTCAAAAAAAAAAAAGGAAAAAAAGATTGAGGGAGCTCCCTTCCCCCTTTTGTCTTGTGAGGATGCAGCAGGAAGGCACTGTCTTTTAGGCAGAGATTGAGTGCTCACCAGGCACTAAATCTGACAGCACCATGATCTTGAACTCAACCTCCAGAAGAGTGAATAATAAACAGATTTCTATTGTTTACAGCTGGGTGCAATGGTGCTCACCTGTAGTGCCAGCTACTTGAGAGGGTGAGGCAGGAAGACTGTTTGAGCCCAGGAGTTCAAAGCTGTGAAGTGCCAGAATCTCCTCTGTGAAGAGCCACTGCAGGCGTCGAGCACGGTGGCTCACTCCTGTTATCCCAGCACTCTGGGAGGCCAAGGTGGGTAGACTGCCTGAACTCACAAGTTTGAGACCCGCCTAGCAAGAGCAAGACCACTATCTCTTAAAAAGAAAAAAAAATAGCTGGGCATTGTGGCAGGCACCCGTAGTCCCAGCTACTCGGGAGGCTGAGACAAGAGAATCACTTGAGTCCAAGAGTTTGAGGTTGCTGTGAGCTCTACCCAGGGTGACATAGTTAGACTCTGTCTCAAAAGGAAAAAAAAGGAGGCACTGCGCTCCTCCAGCCTGGCCAATATAATATAGCAAGACTCCATCTCTAAATGAATTAGTAAAGACTCCATCTTCTAAATGAATGAAAAAAAATGTTTCTATTGTTTATAAACTACCCAGCCTAAAGTATTTTGTTGTATCTGCCCAAGGGACTAAGGACAGTCCAGCAAAGAGGCAAGAATTATCCAAAAATAGTAGGATAGAGATGATGGGGTCCAAGAGATGATGTATAAGCATGCCAGTAATGTCAAGAGGTTCAAAGAAATAAACTATGACTGCTGAAGTGGGGGAGTGGGTTGAACAGTGGCCCCCAAGAAAATATACCTGCGTCCCAACACCAGAACCCGTGAAGGTGCATTCCTGGAAATAAGAGTCTTTGCAGATTTTTTTTTTTTTTTGAGACAGAGCCTCAAGCTGTCACCCTGGGTAGAGTGCTATGGCATCACAGCTCACAGCAACCTCCAATTCCTGGGCTCAAGCGAGTCTCCTGCCTCCACCTCCCAAGTAGCTGGGACTACAGGCA